>JAVSBS010007154.1:19632-39159 GCA_033124195.1 Coracias cyanogaster | reverse complement strand
AGGTTGGACTTGATGACCCTGGAGGTCCTTTCCAACCATAACGATTCTGTGATTCTGTGATTCTGTGATTCTGTGAGTGGTTCACTGAAGTCAGGACTCAACCCGTGTCTCAGCAGATGCTTTAAATCCATCCCAATTGAGCAGAGCCTAGAAATTTTTCCCTGAGTCTTGTTGGAGGTCTGTAAGATGAACTGGTGGGTCCATTTCATTATAGGCATGTGAGAGCAAGCAGGAAGACAACTTTTAACGCCAAGAGCTTTTACCCCTCCAGTGTTGCTGCCTATAATGTCAAATGAAGTCATGTCTGTGGCATCTTCTAGGCATGTATGAGCTCTGTGTGTGTGTGTGCCAAACTGAGGTACTCTGCATGTCCACGTGGGTTCATTGCCAGGACAGTAACATAGGCTTGGAGGACAGGCAGGGCTGGTCTGAGCAGCGAACAGAGCTCCTATCTATGAAAGGCAATGGAGATGCACTTCAAGCCTCCTTGAACCAGCAGTATGGGGCAGCTTCGTCAGAGATGAACGTGTGACCGGCAGGTAGAACATGAATGATGTCTCTGGTCTTAGCAGCTTTCTCATCCTGTGTGAGTGAAGCCTCCCTTATCCGTTTTATATGGATCTTTTAAATAACTCCCACATATCCCCTAGATAGATAATGTCCAGGGTGTGGTTAAGTGTTCTTATCACTATTTGTCCTTGCATTGGTGGGTCAAGACGATTGTTGTCCAGGGCTGGGTATCTAGCTTGATTTTCTTGATGTCAACATCTCAAGTGCAAGTATTTACTATAAGTATTCTTTATATAGACAGAGGTATCCCTTACTTGTTTCCAGAAATAATACACTTTTTTTTACCAGGTTGCATGGAGGAAAAACGTGACCTCCGTGATCTCTGAGAAGAAATTGGACTGTTGATGGGGACAACCATTGAGTGGGATGAGGGAAATGTCTGTGAAAAGGCTTCTGCCTTCTGTTAGAGTAAGTGGCATATCTGAGCATGCAGTCTTGCAAGGGAGCAGTGCTCTGAGGGGCCACATGGTGAGCCCCTTAGGCTGGGATTGCTGCCCAGATACAGAGGGCATAAATGTGATGCTTGTAAAGAAAGGTGAAAGAGGAAGGGAAGGCAACTGCTTCCCTGAGAAGGAGGATGGTAGGAGGCCAAAGCTGATGCTAAGATGCAGCATGTGTTGAGTTTGCCTGGATCTGCTCACAAGTCTGACTGTATACTCAGCTCACCCTCACGTTGAATTTTTGCCAGTGTAACTCTGCCAGGAGACACGGACAGTTTGCAGTAACCTCAGAGCAGGGGCTACACTGGCTGACGTGTGCCATCGCGTGCTGGCCCGGGTCTCTGAGGCCGCTGGCCAAGTCTGCAGGGACACGTGCACAGCTGCTGCTGTCCCACCCACGCCGTGCCTGCACTTTGCTTCTCGCCCTGTCAGTTCAGCAGCTTGTGCCAGCGTTCAGTTCCCTGAGATATTGTTCCAAGAGTGACTCTCAGGAAGAAAAACATCTGAGAGAGTTTATTTTAAACTCAGCAATGCTGGTATACTTTGAGTATTTCCTGATTATCTTCTCGTGTCTAAGTGAAGTCTGGCTTATAAATGCTTCAAGTTAAAGAGAGATGCTTGTTATCTGTGCTTTCCACCTGCCTCCCACTTTGTAGAAGATGCTAGTTCATTTTAACCCCTGTTATGCAACTTCAGGAGGTTTTCCAAAGTCCTTGATTTATGGCCAGATCTGTGGTCATCAGGTGAGGGTAGCTAGGATAATCTAGCTTGCATTGCCTTCTTCTAGAATGTTATGACATAAACAAGGCAGAGCATCAAGCCAGGAAATTGATCTGTTAATTTTGTATCCTCTTCTGAAAGATCTACAAATAAAGCACAGACTTGACATCTGTGAAATTGTTACTCAGCCTGTGTCTAGGAGGATCAGCTGCTCTTCATCATCTGGAGCAAGATAAGGCAGTTGTAGCACATAAACATCCAGACTGCAGCGGTTTATGCACATGCTCATGGGGCAGAGGGAGAGAGAGGATAGATGGGTTTGATTTATAGCAAAGTCAGTATTTGCCTTCCCCACCAACAAGATGCGAGTAAGCAAGTTTAGCTTATGTGTTTAAGGAGTAAAGCCTTTTAAAGGTACAGCTGCAGCCCAGAGTTCTGAAGGGTATGGGACTGCTCTGTGCACAGCCTGCTTCATCTGGGGTCTTAATCCTCCCCGTGCACATTCTGGTATTTTGAAATGACCCCAAGATGAAAGAAAAATATGGTGAGCCTTTTCCAAGCATGTGTGAGGCATAAACCCTGCTCTAGAGCATGACATCTCATTAAACCAATGGCAGGGTTATCTTTGTGGAGCTAGAGCAATAATTCCAGTTTCCACAGAACTATAAAACAAGCCAGAGTCAGGAGTTTGTTGGGTTCCTTTGTGGGCAGCTCTCTGCATGGGGCAAGAGTTGATCCAGATGTGGTATTTGTAGTTCTCCAAAGGTCAGGGCTGGGACACACTGATATGAGGAATTTCTTTTAACCACTGAATGCTAAAATCTTGGAAGGGGCATGGTGCTATAGCAAAAATTAAGTTTCTGTGGCCCTTAGGCCAGTGTTGCTTGTGCAGCTGCTGATTGTGAAAAATGATCAGTGCATCTGCTTGGTTATTTTAATAGGATGTTTCTCTGTTCATTTCTGGACAATGTGTTGATGGATTGCCTGGGAGAAGAGGTGTTGATTGGCTGGGTTTTTTTGTCCTCTACTTAAGAGGCTGTGAGCAACCTTGTTCCAACATTTGTGAGTCTGGTACCTTCAGTCATGCAGAAGCCGTGTTAGTGTGTAGCTCTTAGCAAGGCAGAAAAGCTCTGGCAAGTGTTCCACTATCATGGTTATCCAGACATGCTTGTGGCCCTACGCCTGCTCACACCAACACGTGCTGTGTACTGGGTACTTACTCAGCGTCTGGATGGCTGTGGGTGGCAATAGAGCTCTGCCTGCTGAGAGGGAGCATGGTGTTATAAAGAAAAATGGAGAAAGAGGTGTTTTGCCCACTTTACAACCTGTCCAGTGTTTCACTACAGGAGTTATGGGGATGTGGGTGTGCTTTGTGAGTTGTTGCAATGCTGGTCACCTCGAGGGAATGTTTTGTGAACCCTGTTGGTCTTGACATCTACAGTATGTGCTGCTCTGGGTTTTTCCAGTCTGGTGTTCCTGACTTAAAAGGAGGTTGTAAAGAGGCTGGTGTTGGTCTCCTCTCTCAAATTAGTAATGATAGGGCGAGGGGAAATGGCCTCAAGTTGCATCAGGGGAGGTTTAGATGAGATATTAGAAGGAAATTCTTCACTGAGAGGGTAGTTAGGCACTGGAATAGACTGCCCAGGGAGGTGGTGGAGTCACCACCCCTGGAGGTGTTTAAAGAACGAATAGATGCGGCGCTTGAGGATACGGTGTAGTGGTTAGAGAGATGCTAGGACAAAGGTTGGACTTGATGACCCTGGAGGTCCTTTCCAACCATAATGATTCTGTGATTCTGTTCTGGGGGGTTTTGGTGGTTTTTTTTATTGAGTCCTTCAGTCATTGTCAACATGTCATTTTGTTTCTCTGTGCCTCAGTTACTTAGAAAAGGGGTTGAAAACCCTTCTCTATAGAATGCAGTTTACAAGGATATCCTTCTCTTTTCCTGTGCATTTGTATAGTACGTAGCATGAACCTTTTTTTTTGGTTTGATGCTTTAGATTGTATATTCAATTAAGTTGTGAATTGTGAAACAATTGTGAAGTTGTGAGAGAAGTTGTGTTTAACAGTACTGCACTTCAGTCTTCAGACCCACCTGTGCTCTCCTGTAAAAAGTCAGAAAAGAACTAACATGGGATAGTTGACACTTCCTCGTGTCAGAACACTCATTTTCTGAAAACCAACAAACTAGCTGTTCAAAATGGCCATAGATAGCATTATCAGACCTGGCTTGCAGTTTTCAAAGTGCTGTAGACACAAGCTTCAGGTAATTCACAGTGAATGAAGAGGCTACATATGTGAGGCGGATGGGGAAGAAAGAAGGCTTTGAGAATACCCAGCTGCTTTGTGCTGGCTTTACACTGCATGGTACATCTGATGAGCACTAAACACAACAGAAACATTTTAAGTCTTGGCAGAAAAAACATGCCACAGCTTCCTAAGAACAGTTGGGTCATTAGTGGTCATCCAGTCAAACCGAGGCTGTCTCAAAGCTATTAGGTAGATGGTGAGAGGTTGGTTGTGACAAAATGTTGTACTCGAGGATCACACTGAGCAATTACTTGGCTCAGCTGTGTGCAGAAAGACAGCCCTCGCTGCAGGGCTGATAGACTGGTGGAAGCCAAAAGGGAAATCAGCACTTCATAAAAGTTAATGACCAAGAATATACTTCTTATGAGTCCTGATGACAGCAGGATTCAAATACAAAGCACAAAACTATTTCCTCTTCCATTGTTCCCTCCGTTTTGGACCAGTATCCCTCTCTTTTTTTGTTGTTACTGTTGCTTTTGAACATATGCATTTGTGAGAAAACCCTGAATAAGACGCTATCCCTTGTTTACTTCCACTTCACTGTCAGATCTGACTCAGCTAGGCCATCCTTTCATTTTTCTATTATCCCAGAGGTAATATTTCAAGCAAAATTAAACATCCTCTTCCAGATGGCCCATTTTTGGTAAGAAAGTTCATGCATGAAGCCAAGCATTGGCGAATCTTAAATCAGCATCCTGCACAGAGGGGACTGCTGGCATTCTGGGTACTAGGCATTTTGACTGCTACTATCATATTGTATGTACTGACATTCATTCCAAACGAAGACATTTCTTGTGAATGATAAACACTGTGTGATTGCCCATCTCCCAAAGGCTACAGTGTTATGTTTCATAAATTCATATTTTATCATTATTATAGTTCAAAAGTTTTAATAAATAATTATATTTAAGAACAACCATTAAATAAATAATAGACAGTAGATTGTTATCTTTTTGTACTGGCTGGAAACAACAGAATACAGTATCCAATGCAGCTTTCAGCCCTGTGGCACTTAAGTATGTATGCATCCATGTTGAGGACCAACTGTGACACACTAAATAACAGATTAATAATAACAAATATAAATAAAACATCTAATTTCTTTTTTCAAAGTGCAACCTTCTCATAATCAGGGTTTATCATCTTTGCTTTTTACCTGCATATATCCTTCTATTCTACCTGGCATATTTTAATGCTTTTCTATTCTGTAATCAGCTCTGCAAATAATACTCATAGTTAAGCATTTTTAAAAATTCCTGTAAGTGGGCACGGCATGCATTATCAAACACCAGGTCAAAAACACAGACAGTGCATAGAGAAGAGGTCTTAACACTGATGACAGAGCACCCTGTAAGAAGTCCCCATACCAGCTTCACAACTAGAAGCATGATGGTTGTGTCTGAACAACAAAGCCCTGAAACTCATTCAGTCCCCTTGCTGGTTTAAAAAATCAGGGTTTTTCCAAACCCTGTGTGAATCATTCTGTGATCATAGGCAAAACACTTCCTCTCTGTTTTCCATTTTCCTAGTTGTTAAGCATGCATAAAGATCCTTCTCATTTTTAAGGCATTTTTAGCTTTATGGGGGAAAAAAATAAATGGAAATGTTAATACTCAATTTTGATAGTTAGGATGATTGGCACAGGGCAGGAAGAAACCCAAGGAAAAATTCACTTTCAAGTACAGTGCCATAAAGCAGGATCTGGGATAGGTAAGCAAGGGACAAATCTAAGAACAGGATAATTCGAATAGAGCTTCTAAGTTGAATATGAATGTACTTTAAGTATTCTGCCTTATCAAAACTACATTTATATTAGAATAAAAAATTATTGTATTGCTAAAGGAACAATCATATCCGTGAAGAAAAAATGTTGCATTATTATAGCAGAGCACACAGCAACAGAACATTTATGGCTCTGCTCAGGGCAGACTGCTCAGTCAGGATTTTTCTCACATGTATTATCATATAAACCTCCCGTGCCACATGCAGTTTTGCGGAGTTCAGATGATTGAAGAGCAAGAAGGGGATAACTTTACTTATTGCTGTGGAAACCTATTTGTCATCCATGTCTAGAATGATTGTCTTTTTACTCGAGTTAGAAAAGTTTTCATTGACTCCTTAACATCTTCCTTTCACCCCAATGTTTCTTTCTTCACACATGCATGCACACCATTTTTACTGGAAGATGCGTTTTTATGAATTGTACTACAAAGATTGTTACAACCTACCTGCCATCGTTGTGCAGCACTAGATTATCAGGCCAAAATAAATTACAATAGCATGGCACTGTCCTAAAAGTCAAACACATAAATAGTAACCCTTTTGTCTGATTATCTCTTGGATAATGCATAAACTCAGTGGATTGCAAATTAAATATTTCATGACCGTTCTATGATCAACTCATGAGATTTTTGAGGTTTTATGGGCAATATGATCACGTCTATCTTTGTCCTTGTCAAGTAGATGTACCCTTTTGGTTTCCATCTAAGGTTTTCTTTGCCAGAGGTTCTGCAGTAGGAGTGCAAATCCCAGTCTTGACTGGGAAAGGGAAAGAAGGGAAAGAGAAACAACTATCAAAAATCTGCTGAGATATTGAGCTGTTACTTTGCCTCCAGACTTACACTTTTCCATGGTAATACCAGGGGACAACAGAGTATCCATGATACAAACCTAGCTTGAAGACAGCTTTTGAAATATCAGAATTTTTTTTGTGGCTGCAGATGATATTGAACATATGGTGTTTGAAAGAGTGGCCAACATTGCAAAAGCCGTTGGAATAATCTGATGTTTTATTTTGTGTTTCCCCATCCTCTGTTTTTAAGTCTGTCATATTTTCCTTGTAGCAATATAGTGACCCATTTATGCCAACAACTGCACATTCAACTTGTTACTAGTGATGTTATTTATCACACTGAAAAGGAAAGGTTCAAGAATGCAAAGATGAGCCTAAATGTGAGGAAAAAAAAGCAGTGTTTATACTTCATTGTATGGCCTGGATTATCTTTCCATAACATGTAAAGATTACATGGCAGGCACAGGTTGACTGTACGTGTTCATTGTACATACGCAGCTTAAGCAAAAGACCTTTCTTGTCCAGAGTACAGTGTTCTAGGTATTTCAGATAGAGATCACCACATTTTCCATCATTGATTTGAAATGTCAGTCTGAACTGGGAAATGTCATGAAGCATGAAGTGATGAATTACCATCATTTTTTCCAGGCTTAATGCACAGTGGTTTCACACTACGCTATTTTAACTTGTGCCTGTGTTATTAATTTGGTTAGGAAACGTCTAAAAAGTAAAGCCTTAAAAAATAGCATTGGCCTGTTTCCCTCTTAAATTTTGTGCAGTTTTTCTCTAACCTTACATTCAAGTGAAAACTATTCTTTCTCAACTCACGCATTATGCAGTTCCTAACTCTCCCTGCATCATCTGCCTCACACTGAAGGATTGTAGTTGAGACAATTGCATCATACCACAAATTTGATTTTCTGCTATTTATTCTATGGAAAAACTACTCTGGGATAGTTTACTTCCTTAGTATTATCTGAGTATCTCACTATTTGTGACTCCAGGCTTCCAAAACCTATGTGTATACAGCAAACATCTTGAAACTGAAGTGCCAAAATTCAGGTTGAAAAGTCTGTAAACTTCTGCTTTGGGCTGTACTGAAGACCTGAACTTTAATACATGGGGGCTTCATACTCTCAGAGTTGACTTTACATGTCATGAATCCAAAATTGCATCAAACCAATCATTCAGATGAGGAACTAATAATTTATTCAGAAGGTGGCAAAGAGACATCCTTCATATTTCAAATGTGTCTGTCCATGCTCTGCAGCTAGGAAAAGCTGAATGGGAATTAAAGCAGGATGCTAAGCCTGTACATCTTTCTCTATTTGCTTGCAACGTTTCTGCTCACATCTCTGCAATTTGAAGTCATCCAAATCAGTTTATAGTTGAGATTGTCTATAATAGCCAGTAGGAGAGTGAGAAACTTCTGCATACTGACAGGCATCCACAGAATGTATGCCTATTGTATCAGACAGAATTAAAATAAACCACAATAATGGATTAAAAAAAGAGCATTCAGACTCCTATCTGTGGAAAAGGATGTAAAAGCAAATGAAGAGTGATGACATTATTCATTGAAAGCTCTCTTGCAGTCAGCTTACGGGAAGTTCATACATTGCTAAGGGGAGTGTATAGTCAGCTATGGCCTTCAAGTGCTTTTTTGGTTCTACAGTGATTCTGAAGTGTTTCAGAAAAAAAAAAGAAAAGAAGAAAAAAGAAAAAAAATTAAAACAAAAAGAAGAGCTAAACAAAGATATGAAAATGGAGGCTTTCAGAAAAAAAGCTTTCAAATGTTTAAGGAGGGAAGGTACCTTCATATTTGGAAGAAATGGAGATTGAAATGTCAAGAACACAGCTCCATAGCACGGGTCTTCAAAATCTTCTATATGGAAGAAACTCTTCTCTTGCTACCATCTGGCTCACTGAAATCTGAAGTACAGCTTCCACACTTCATGCAGTTTGGTCAGTAAGTGGAGATAGTATGGGTACAGCGCCTTTTCATATTTGGTCAATCTTTATAACTTATTTAACTAATCACTGGGTTAATTGATTTGTAGGTGATATTTCAAGCTGGTTTATGTTGCTCAGTCGACAACACCATGAACCTAAGTCCTGAACATAAGCTACACAAGGCATGGTGGTGAATGCTCCCTAACCACAACTGAAGAAACTTCTTGAAGAGCCAGTCTAGGTTGAACATTTAGTTCAGAAACAGTAGAGGAACTAGTGAGTGTCACAGCACTATTCTTATGCTTCTGCCTTCTATATTCATTCCCTGGATTTTGGACTGAGACTTCCAACAAGGATGCCAAGTGCAAAAATGTTTTCTCTTCTGTATCATGAACATCTACATATTAGGAACTGGTTTGATTCCATGAAATCCTCTTTAACAAACCATTAAAAGAACTATTGTTTGATTACAAATCTCTGCTTGGTAATACGGTAATATCTATTTCATCGTTTGTAGCCAGTTGTTCAAGTAGTGATTTAATTCTTTTTTTGCAACAAAGCAATCCACCACTAACAAGATTTGGATATGTAATTGCATGAGATTACAGGACTGAACACTCGGGATGCCACTTTAAACTTCAAAAAGGTTGCCATAATATTCAACTCTTAAATATGGTCACGGGAGATGGGTGGAGGGGATGACCTTTTGATTTGTATTACAATTCTAGTCAGAGAGATGGCCTTGCTTTTAACTTAGAGTTAGCTGGTTGAAAGCCTGTCAGCAGTCTGCTGGTTCAGCATCATTCAGCTCACGTTGCCATCACTAGCTGCTACAGCATCTGCAATGAGAAAGTGAAAGGCCAACCTCTGCTTCCTGCAGATGATGCATGAGTGAGCCAAGGAGATGTGCTGAAATGTGCTGGCTCAGCTGGGGGGAATACCTCACCCCAAGGCTGCACCAGGGCCCCACCAACACCCTGTAAATGACTGCCCAAGTCAAGCAGGTTGGAAAAGTTTGGACAAAATCAGTGTAGGCTGCTGTCTGCCCTTACAAAACATGCTACAGAGAAAGGTGACCCAAGGTTATTCTGCACACAGACAAGCCTGTTAGCTTCCATTTGCTGTGCTCTTCAAACTCTACAGCCACTTGCAGCATGGCTGTAGTCCTGGCCAAGAATCTTAGCTCTCCAAAAATACACTGATCTTTTTATGGGCATGTACGAAACGTATAATAAATATTTACAAAGGTACAAACACGCTGATGTACATGCATATATGTCAATGTATATGCTCACAGAAAGGCCTGTCCTGAGTATATCTCTGTGGATCAGAACAATCAGACATACAGGATGAACATGACAACTGTTTACATTATTGCTTTTTCATGTGGTTTGTTTGGGTTTTTTTTTTTTTACAGAACTTACATTTTTAAGTCAAGGGTGGAAAAAATAAAAGAAGAAATAATAGGATTATTGCAGCTTCTGAAAATCACTTTTCTGTGCAACCCTTTTGCAGCCAAAATGATACTAAAGGGATTGAAGCAATCTTAACATTGCTCCATAGCAACACCAATCTTTCCTATTCCTTTCTTCCAGCCAAGCAGTGAGTTTGTCTTGGGTATTGTCTCACTTATTCAATAACACAGCCAGGGAATGAAAAGGGTGAGAAAAAAAACCTCAGAAAGTAGAGTAGAAAAGATGAAATTTTTACCAGTGGAAACAGAAGCAATATGGGGGGGTGAGCAAAGAGAAGACATTATAGCCTGCACACCTTCACTCATGGCAGTCTTACAACGGTGAGCAACACTGCCCTTTTCCTTCTGTGTTAGCCAGCCAGGGAAGTTATGCCTTAACACATTAGATGCCCAAGCCATCTTTTATACACACTTTGGGTTTTTCTCCAACTCAATCCATTTTCCATACAAATTTATTCGAGTTACAGTTTAATACTGTAGTTAGTTGCAGTGTAATGGCTTTTAAACTGAGAAAATAGATGGGAAAAAGACAATACAAAGCATATTAAATTGAACAGAGGGTATATGGCTGTAAACAAGGCGGGAAATCATCAAATCCTCTTCCCTGAACTCCCATGAAACTGAAGGCAGCTAAAAGGCAGAAATCTTCATTGCTACAACATGGAGGCAGTCAATTGTTGTGTTGCTGAGAAGCAACAGCAAAAGAAAACAAGAGAACGTTTCAACTATTCGCTTTAAGCATCTATAACTATTCCTTTGTGAAAACTGCAGCTTGGCTTCATTGTGCTACTGAAATGAACCCAAGATCTTGTGTGACATTTCAAATAACAAGAACAATATATTTCTCCATTACTTTACTTACTTGAAGCACATGTGTTTTGTAGTTAATGTAGTTCCTGGTGTTACGAGAGAGCAATGAAAGCAAAATCCATGCTTAATGCACTGAACTTTGACAACAGCAGCTGCAACACAAAATTAAAATCCACTTCTTTGCTTTGCTCTAAGGGTCTGAACCAGCTTTGGGAAAGTGCTGCAGTGCACTGTGAATGAGGATATCTGAAATGAAAAACGCCTGCACGACTGCCCAAAGGACAGATCAAATGACCAAAAGCAAACAGTGATGTGCTGCGCCGTTTGCTGAATACTCAGGTGGAATCAGACAAAACCTGTAAGCCTTGGAAGTTTCAAGACAAAAGAGAGATACTGAATTTTTATCATCTGCTGCAAGGCACTAATCATGGAGATAAAAGATGCATTTATACTGGATGACTCAACCCAAAAGCCAGGAGAGGCAATTAAGGCAATGAGGTTTTTGCCATTGGTCTCAGAGCACTTCAGATCTGGCCAGAAGACATATCCACTGCACTTTTGGACTAAGCTTGGACTTTGGTTGTTTGTTTGTGGTTTTTTTTTTTTTCCCCAGACAGCAGCAGTGAACTGAGCATTAGTAATTTTCTCTGCGATCCTGTGATGTTTAACTGCATTTTGTAATGACCCAATACGTTCAGGTTTTGTTTATTTGTTTTTCTTTTCTATCATCAAGTATCTGCTTTGGATTTCTTGTTGTAGAAGCAATTATGCAAAATCTAGTTTGCTTCTGAAGAAGGGTTCATTAGAATAGCCTCTGTTGAGTGCCCAGCAGGCTGCAGCCTCAGCTGCTGCTCTGGCTGAGCGAGGTGAAGTTCATTCCAGTGATTTCCTTTTAGTATCTAATACAGGGACAGTGGGAGAAAAATCCAAGCGAGGATGTCTGTGCAGACGCTATGATCTTTAAAGGTTATAATTGATGACTGACAGAGAGAAAAAGTTGCTGGTGCCATACTTGCCTGCTTGCAGGGGATGGCACCTGTGCAAACCCAGGACTCAGATCTTGAACGTGGAGTCTTCCCACTGCCTGTCCTCCACAGAAGAGGCAGGTTTTTCTCATACAGGGGCCCATTCATAGCACAAAGTCCCTCCTATAGGGATAAATGGCAGCTAGGGAAATAATATGGCTCCACTGAGTCTGAAAATTGACATGTAAAGTTAGTCACTTCAAATGAAAGTGCCAAGGTTTACAGCTGAATTATATTCCTATGATGTAAAAGATTATTGATTTGGTTAAATAATAAAGTTACATTACTGAATGTGCTTCTTATTATATGTTAATCGCAGTAATGTAAATATCTTGCAGATCTTTGTGCACCATCCACCATTCATTTTCAATGAGGAACAAAAGTAGCAGGAGTCAATAGGTCTGACTCCACAAGCTTTCTCTCTTTTTACATTTAACTTTCCATGTATTGAAATGCTCTGAATACAGATTGAGTTGCTTTGTTCGATATTTATTATTGTTCTACCTGCATCAAAATGGGAACAGCAATGGCTTTGAAAAATAGATTCAAAGGCAGTCAAAATTCATTGTGCCTTTTCTAAATGCTTTTGTGTCCTCTGCTGGAGTTCTATTTGATAACCTCTTCCAGCAAGACACCTCTTGAAATCAAAATATATTTCTTGCTTCCATAGAATACCAGTGCAAAACCTTTCATTAATCCTGATTGTCCCATGTCACATATACATAGGCTAATGTTCAACGTTCTTTCCAGTGTTGAGAGACATGGTACTGCTTCTTAAGTCAGTGGGGCCATGTACATGATAATGGATAGAGAATTAAAAATAAAGGTGTCAGAATCTGGCAGTAGAACTTCATTAGCCTTCCAAAGCATACCGAAGAATATTCATTATCACGGTATGAAGTATCATAAATAATTAGCACTAAACCCACACACACCAAGTGAGTGATCGCTATAACTTCATATTGTGATCAGCTTGCCTGTTTATTTTATTACTGTGCTCATTTGCATGCTCAATCCTTTGCCAAATTCTGCCATTCACGCTAGTTCTCCCAGCATTTGCGTGACGAAAGAAAAAGCCACTAAGATTGTCCTGCTATTTTCCTAAATCAGGGCACCAATTAACTGTAAACATTTCACTATACAATAACAACATGATCTTCCTTTAACTCATCATCAAGCCACTGCACCAAGACTACTTCCTTCCTGTTAATTTTTTTTTTATGAAGGTAGAATGATATTACAAATTACTCTTATAAAATTACGCAATATTAACCATAAAGTTGATAAAAACCTTTACAAAATTAAAGCAGTAGAGATTAGAGATATACACTCTGTGTATAAAGTACTTCTCTGAGAATTCATGTTTGTGCCTGTTCCCTCTTCCTTTTATTCATGTACTGAATTAGGTCTCTTTTCTCCAAAGAGGAGAATAGACTGCACAGAAAAAAAAACCCATAAAAATTACTAACTTACACACACACAGAGCTTTTATGTAAATATGCCTTTAAATTTAATTTCAAGATCATCTTGTCAGCAGCCCATGATGTAACTTGCTGAATAATGAAAGAGGGGCAGCATTAGTTTGAAGTGATTGTTGTGTTTGTTCTGATATTAAGTTTTGATGTGTGGTGCTACAGGGTAACGCAACACGACACGGCTAAACGGTGAAATGAGTACTATGAAAATTTAAACTGAGGCACACACCAAGAGGCTGGAAACTGCAAAACATGAAGCATCTAAAGTATTTGAAAAGCAAACCAATGAACAAAATAATCCATCCCCTTATGCTTGCTTTCCTTTCTTCTTCTGCAAATCTCACACACCTGTGCCTAAAATGTACCTCCTGCTTTCACCTATACTTCATATTTAATCCAGACATCTCTCTTGGACTATCCTATTTATTGAAAGCTTGATGGTGAACTTACTATTACTGACAGTTCAGGTAACTGGGGTCCCTTGATATATCTACAGGACAGGAAACCAGCTCTGCAGCCCAGGTGAAGCGAGACAGGTGTTGAGGGTGCAGGAATAGCTCTCCAACCCTCCTCACGGCACACTGCTGTGCAGCATGGCAGAAAAGGCTCAGCTGCATGCTTCAGATGCTGCCAAGCTACTTGAATTGTAGCTAAGACCAGTCTGTCTTGCTGTGCTATTTCCTAAATAACCCACTAACATAATAGTAACAGGTTCACCCAAGTCACGATTGCAGCAAGTTAGACGGAAATTTTCCTGTTTGTTTTTTTTTTTGTAAAAAAGATGCAAATTCACCCAATGGAAATGGGAAATATCAATTACAATAAAATTCCCAATACAGGAGGGAGAAAGCTCATGAAAGCGTTTTAAAAATGTTGAAGGATTCCAATTCATTTTCCGTTACAGAGTTGCTCTTTGTTTTAAAATTGTACAGAATGGGAATAGAAGGTTACAAAAATAACCTCAGAAGCATAATTCAATTTACAAGGGGTTTCTTTACCTTCTTAATATCTGAGTATGGGGAAGAAATGCACACAGCCTAAAATATCTTCAGAAGCTCCACTTGGCACCTCAGCTGAGCAGCTGGCAAGAGGCTGCCTGGTTTATATTTCCTGAGAAAACACTGAAGTGGTGACTCCCATGGTAGACCCCAACTGATCCCAAGTTTTCACTAGACTGAGTAAAACACAAGGCTGATAACAGTACATGCTGAACTGAAACGGGACACAGCCACGCTTCTGCCACTGGGCAGCATCACTCAGCTGAGGGAAAGCTGCAGCTGCCCCTCATGCAACAAAGTTCTGCCAGAGCTTGGCACAGTTGAATATGAAAGGTTGCTTCATCTGGTGATGCACCTTCCACCAGCAGAAGCAGGTAGATGTAGACAACAAGAAATCTTTGGAAGCAGCCGGCTCTCACATTGCACCCGGGCCTCCTCTGTGTCCTGTTGCCTCAGTTTGGACTACGCAGTCCTAGTCCACCTGAGCATCACGAGCCTTGCAACTGATTTGGGACTGCAGCACCTCATGTTTACAGCGGGAAATGATGGTTACACCCTGAAAGCCAAGTGCTTTGGAGCAGGCAGAAGTAGTCCTCATGAAGTTTCTGAATCATCTAATAAAATTCACCAGATTCCACAGAAAACTAAACAACAGTTTTCCGTGTCAGAGAGAGACTATAGGGAACTCGGTTGTCGGCTACACAAATTCATGGGAGAAATTGTGTTCCTGTTCAGTAGTTAATTTTCAGAAGGTTATTTAGCCACTTGTTTTACTCAGTTTAAAACCGTCAGCTTGTTTTTCATAAAAGAAAATAGATTAGAGAGCCTGAGAAGCTGTCTTTTCTTTCTTCACAATTGCCTCAAGCAGGCCCCCCAATACTTCAACAGGCCTGGGCAGCTTCTCTCAGCTACCTGTCTACTGTCTCCTTGGGGAGGTATAACATAGAAATCAAATCAAAATTTACTGCAAGATTAAAGGCACTGGAGATCAGAGCATGTTGCAAGGAACTACTGTGCATTAGATTAATGCTCAGACCAGTGCTGCTTTGAATTCTACTCCAGCTTCACAGATTATCAGGGAACAATAGTCAAGTTGAAACAAAGCCATTTCCTCTTAGAAGCGATCACGCTCGGCTGGAACTTGCTCTGTCACTGTCTGCACTAATCAGTCACTTCACAGTTTGCCAGGCACCCTCTGGGGCTGCCCCCCACACATAGCCCCTCCTTCCCATCTCATTTTAACTTCTTCCCAACTTCTTAGGCTGGTAGGAGGGAGCTTAGAGGAACATCTCACTAGATGTGAGTAGAAATTTAAGAAATATAAGCCTAAATCTGAGCACAATGCAAGATTTGTTTTGTGAATTTGGTAGCTTGTCAATCGACTTTGTTTCTCAAGGGAGGTTTCTCTCTGCCTTTGCATCAACAAAGGCAATAAACTTCAGCTCTGCTCTCTTTTTTCTTTTCTTGTTGTACAATGAAGAAAAATCTAACTCAAGGTTAGTGGTAAGAGAGGGTATGGTCTTTAACTACTGCACTTCTCATGCAGCATTTTGCTAACTCCTTTGCTAACAGAGCTGGTAGAAAGGAGAATGAGAGAGGGCAGGCCATTCTCTCCTTGCTCCTTTTCTTTTTCACTACTTTGAAAGTTTTGAATATTTCCACATAACTACAGAGCGAACAAAAATGAGAAGTAAAATATCTTTTGAAATGTGAAAATTCACTATCAGAAATGTGATGACAAGACACAAATGTAGCTATTTGAAAAGGTTTGCTGAACAGAGAACATAGGGCTGTTGTATAGCTCCTGCACAGGAAGAATGAAGAACGCAAAAGGAGCAGACTTGGGGGGAAACAGAGCAGCAGACAGTCTGAGATACTTGCAATTGAAAATCGAATCCAACTTCATTCATTATATATTTTTCATGAAACTGTGGAATGAAAAAGAGACCGTTTCAATGAAACATGGGGCTTCCAGCTCGCTCAAGAATATGACAAAAGCCCTTATTCAGTTTCACTGAAGCCAAGAGAAACACGTCTTTCTGGTTCAATTTTCAGCTCTTTGAAGCAGAAGCTCACTCTTTTATGTGTCCCTACAGCGCCCAGGTCAATAGGTCTCCTGTCTCAGCAGGGGCTTCTAAATGCTATTGTAATAAAATTAATTAATCATATTTTTTAATGAACTTTCCAATATTTTCAGTATCATCCTTGACGAAAAAATGTATGCAGGCTGAAAAGACATGAAACTTTAATTTAGAATACGATAAAGATAATTTTTTCCTGTAAGAAAAACAAATTCAAAAGCTGGTAAAAATGCTATTCATACTAAGCAGACGCAGAAAGAGTATTAACAGTGTTACAAAACAGAAGTCTAGACTTTACATCCATTCATAGCACAAAAATGAAGTGTAAGATGGGTGAGAGATGCACTAGCATGTCGGGATGCTATTTATGACTTTAAGAAGACAGAGATGTACTATTATCTAGCTCCATCTGCATGGAAATGAAAGGCCACTGAGGGACAGATGTGTAAATCTTCCTGATGTGATTCCTTCCCACTCTTTTGCAAAGTAGCACTTAATATTGACTTCTGCACTCCTAACATAAATTCTGAGTTAGCCATTGAAATTAAAGGGCCAGTTCACACCTCTTACTGTCGCTGGTTCAGGTTGCATATGTGGGTAGGCACTGCTGGATCAGTCTGCGCTTCAATAAATGTTTTTAAGGCTTTTTCACAGCAGGAGCAGAAATGAAAAATGAGATTCAATTGTACATGTTGGCAGCCTGGGAGAAGTGCCAGTATGTCATAACCCCATGTATCAGCCCAGCCCCTTTCCTTTGTAAAGTACAATTATTGTAAATTGTTTCAGAGCCTGGCAAACATATCAGAGGCATACATATGTCTCTCTGTACATATGCATATACAGCATGTATAAATGATCCTGGTTTTCTTATTCATTCTGGTAAAAAGAAGTTAAAACTCTCAATCTGAACTATCCTTTCCCTTGGCTAGGGCAGATTTCTGTCTGAGGTAGTTTCTCTAGTCTCCCCTTAAAGTCAGTGTCTTCACTGTCACACAAGTATTGCAGAAGGTGCTCATCTCCGCTGTGGGAGACGTGAGGCTTGAGTACTTCCCATCTCTCTCTATTAGCTACACTCCACCCTAGATAGTTAACTGAGGCTTAAACATCTTAAATTTGGTTGGATTAAATGCTTGGTATTTAGATGTTTAACATCGAGTTGAATCTCTGTATGACTCCATATCAAAGAGCCAGAAATCTATCTAAAATATGTTAGTCTTGCATAGAGAGAACTGTCAACTTTAAAGTCTACTATCTGTGGTAATCTGCAACCAGAAGTATTAGGTCCACTGAACAGTACAAATATTTGCCTTTTATACTTTTCAGTCACAAAACATAATAAAAGTTGTAGTACAGAAATAGATAAGCTTTTACCCCAGACTCTAATCTTCTGTATTCATGACATTAAGCAAAACATATTACAGAATACCAGGTCAAAAAGGACCTCAAGCATCATCTGGTCCAACAGTTTTGGCAAAAGCATGGTCTAGACAAGATGGTTCAGCACTCTGTCCAGCCACATCTTAAACATGTTCCATGTTGGGCGATCCACCACTTCCCCTGGGGAGATTATTCCAATGGCTGAATGTTCTCATTGTGAAAAATTTTCCTCTTGTGTCCAATCGGAATCTCCCCAGGTGTAACTTTTATCTATTACCCCATGTCTTTTCCATGTGACTGTTGTCAAAAGGGAGTTGCCATTTTCTTTGTAGCCACCCTTTAAATCCTGGAACATGGTGATAATGTCTACCTTAAGCCTTCTTTTCTCAAGTCTGAACAAAAACAGTTCTCTCAGCCTTTCCTCGTATGGCAGCTTCCCAGTCCTTTGATGATCTTTGTGGCCCTTTTCTGGACCTGGATTTTGGTTCCCATAGCCTGGTAAAGTGCTGGTAAAGACAGAGGTAAATGAAAGTATTGAGAACCTCTGTCTTTTCAAGCACTGTGTGAAATTGCTAAGAACCTCTGTCTTTTCAGCACTGTTGGTGACTAATTCACCTCTCCTGCTTAACAACGAGCCAATATTTTCCTTATGTTTCTGCATATTGTTTACATAGTGAAAGAATACTTTCTTGTAGTTTTTAATCTGGGCTTTTGCTTTTCTAACTGCATCTCTGCATGCCCTGGCAAAGCCCTTGTAGTTCTCATTGGGTATTTGTTCCACTTCCCCATCTCTGGTACGCTTGTCTTTTGGTTTTGAGCAGACTCAAAAGCTTGCAGTTCATCCATATCACTGAACCAAAAATCCCATATGTGGATGAATAAGAGGACATTTCTTTCCTGCAAATTATTTCTCAAGAACATCAGCTGTGTGATAAAGCTGTGCGATCAGTTAATTTAGCATGCATCTATAATAGTTTTATCGCCATCCCTCTTTCCCAAGACTATTGCTAATGCTCCAAACCTCTAAGCATCTTCCAATCACAGCTTCCTTCTAATAATAGCATGCCACAGATTTATTTTCTTAGTTTGAACCCACAGAGAATTTTAGTATGTACTACATACAGGTACTGTGCTTATGGACAGACTGCAAGAGTGCACAGGTATCACCACTACCTTAGCTTCTACTAAGCCGCTTTAAAATGTGGTTGCTCTTTTCCCATTAATGCTAAGTACCACTGGGAAGTTAAGCGCAAGACATAACTTATATATATAGGTGTATGTAATTCCTATGCTATAGGTAAATCAAAGGATTTAGAACAAGGAGACGCCACTGGATCTGACTTTCTGACATCACTTAATCAGGTTATTCTTTCAGATAGCCCAGTACAACATATTTAGCTTAGTAATATCTCCTCAAATTATCCAGTTCTTGGTTTGACTATTTTAACAGGACTTTTCATTCTTATAGTTGTTTATGCCACTCACATTTTTTATAAATGCAAAACATAAGATGCAACAAAGCACAGGTGCTTTTTTTCCATCATGAACATTTATACACATGAATACATTAGTTTCCTTCTACTGTGTTGTGCTGGTTCAGCCACCATCATTTTATGCTGCCATCATTTGCCTGATCACACAGGCCACACTGAACTCACCAACAGCCCCTCACAAGTCTTCTTTCAGACAGTCCTGCCACAGGTTCCTGTGGGCCCAGCTCCT
>JAVSBS010007154.1:0-15045 GCA_033124195.1 Coracias cyanogaster | reverse complement strand
AGGAGGGGAAGGAAAGGGGGGGTGATAGAGAGGCTTGGTGCGTACCTGGCGCTCAGCCAAGGTTAACCCACCACAGGTTCCTTCTCCCACTATGAGACTGATAAGCCTTTTAATGCAAATTCTTCTAATTATCAGATTGATTCCTCAACTTTTGATGGCCTCTCCTTCTGGCTAATTAGATGGTCAAAAATATTCTGATTAATTTGTGTTTAATCAACCAAAAGTATTTAATTAGAAAACTCTGCCCTCCAAGAAGTTTCACCAAACATGAAATGTATTTTTTTTTAATGGGAATTTGTCTGATTATTGATAAAATATCTCCCCTCCTACCCTCCCTCCCCTATCTGAATACTCTGGATCCCAGAGCAGTCTAATGGAGAGATATGGGGAGCAGTGTTTCTGAGACATAAATTCAGGTGGATACTGCAGGACCGAGAAAGAGATTCTAGACAGTCCCTGGTGGCCAAACTGCTCAGGGGAAGCCAGTCTGGGGCCTTCTGTAGCTCATCAGTGAAACCATAATTTTCAGTTATGGTGACCCTGCAAGAGACTCACATATGCACTGCGTATCTTTCAGAGATGATAGACCTGTGGACAAATTGAAGGTAGACTTGCCAGGGCAAGATGTTTAAAGCATCTGTATGAATTCTAAGCTTTTGAAAAGTGACTCTTGATTTAGGTGGCCTTCCGTTTTGAGTTCCTATTTCTCAGAAGGTACCTTTTTTCAGGTATCAGGCTTGCAGATTTTTTTAAGATAGTTTTCAAGTCCTCAAAATATTGAGCAGATTCTCTGTAAAGTCAAAACTCTCAGGAGTCTCTAGTGTCAGAAGCCCAATAGTGGAAGTAACTGGAAATCTCCTGCTGCTCTGTAGTGGCATTTTGTTCTTCCTCATGGTTCCAGCAATTAGATAATTGAAAGTGGCTTGCTATTTCCTCAGTGATTAAGAACAAGAAGTATGAATTCTCATCACCCTCAGATAAAAATATTAGGTCATTCACTTCTGTTTGGGTGGGTGTTTGGGTGGTGTTTCTGTTTTTTGTGATGTTCTCCTAGGAGAGGGGAAATCAGAACAATTTTAATAACTAGATATTCTAGCATTTGATGTATTACTTAAGAAGTAACAGTGGTTACTAAAACAAATCCACTATAGAAATAAGAAATTTCATACTTTGCACTCCACAGATAGAATGAAAACAAAGGACTATGTTATGCTTTCATAACAGTTAATATAACTTTTATTCTCTTGCTTTCAGACTACCTGTAACTGATTTAATTCAGTACAACACCATAATCTGGTCCATATTTTAAGGCACTTCCTATTCCTTTCCAAGATGTTTCTGGGTGCAAAACTGAACAAGAATTCTAGGAAGAGGACTCTTGTGCTATTTAGCAAAGGAAAAAAGAAAAAGGTTATAGTCTTGCATTGACTGTGTCACAGGGGTAAATTTAAATGGTGAAAATTCATGAAAGATTATTTCCAAAGCATGAGATCACAATACTAAAAACTAATTATATTCTGAGTTCTTTTAATTATTTATACTATTAGCTGTTGAGAAGCTATAGCTGGTTTTCAAGTGTTTCCTTGTAGCAAGTCAAAGACTTGCTTGAAAATAAAAAAATAAAAAGAAAGCTAAATGGAGATTCTGGGTGAATTCTGGACTTACAGAGAGCTATCAGGTATGGAAAACTCACCAGAAAATTACAGGCCATGCCAACATTACCCTTTCACACTGTCTAGTGATATAAAAATCCCTGGAATTAAGCTTTGTGTTTTATTCAATAGAAACAAAGAATTAACTATATTTATTAATGATTTCTGTCTGTCAGTTCTGTTTGTCCAAAATTACCTCACTTTCTTAAATATTTTTGTTGCAACAGTTACTGTTTACAGCTAGAGTACTGTGAAAGGAATAAAGGGAAAATTTGCTGAGATATTTGAACACCATTGAATTGTCTGTATTCTTTTACAAAGCCAGAAGAAATACAAATAGAGTCTAACGATGCTCAGCATCTTTAGATGATCATCGGAGATCTTGTAGAGATTGGCAGCATAAATACATTAGAGTTTCTTTAAGAGAAACTTTTCCCTTTACTTTAAAATGCTCTATAAATCACAAAATTTCATATATGACAAAAGAAGAAGTAATTTTAAACAGGTTTCAGCTGTTCAATAGTTCTGTTTGTTAGTATTTAGTTACTATGGAACAGAAAAAAAATGAAATATGGTTTAATTAGTGCTGTCAAAAAGGTACTAAAATTAACTCGGCAGGAGGGATAAAGTTAACAAATCTTAGCCTTTTGTCTCTCCATATGATCAACACTCACATAGCAAAGTTATTTGACCTGTTAGGAGAAGCATAAAACTACACCACCAGGCCTCCTTTATTGTAGCTTATTGTCTTGGAAAGCACAGGAAGAAAGACAAAACAGCAGTAATGTGGTTTAATTAGGCCAGAACTTGATTAACTTTGTACATTGGGGATCTCTTCCAGAATTCACTCATCTAGGGCAGAGATTGCTCGTTCATACCATCTGGTGGAAGGCTGCCCACTGCCCTGCTGTCCTCCTAGCACTTAACCTAACTTGGCCTCACTGCAGGGAACTGGCTGCCTTCAACTTGCAGAAGCTGAGGGATGGAGGAGAGACTTTGGACCTGTGCTCCAGCAGCCAGTGAATCCCTGACACCATTCCACCTGCTGCATTGCAGGATACCTCTCTAATATTCTTTTAAAGTCCTATGTGTCAGGAAATGCAGCTCTTGATTGACAGCTACCTGAATGGATAAATTTCCAGCTGCAGCAACACGAATATGACCTGATCTATTACTTTACCATCACCGCAGGAGAGTGAGTTTGGAAGAAAACACCGCACTTAATCCCGTTTAAGACCATTATAAACTATCTTCATAGATTATAATGGTGACATCACTTTCAAAATCACTGAAATAAACAGCAGCTTCTTGCTAAAGGTAACTAAAAATACCCAGGGTTTCTTGCTAGTAGAGGATATAACACCCTTTTCTCTTCTAAAATCAGGTCAGATATGAGGGTGCTTGCCAAAAAAAGGGAGCATGGGCAGTAATGAGAGAATCTTTGCATCTCATCCAAACATTCCATTTTCATTTTCCTTCTGATGTTGCCTCTTCCTTTCCTGTCATAAATATTTCATTTTTATCCCATTTTAAATGGCACTTGAAGTGCTGAGTTTTGCAACGCTAAACTGTAATATTTGCTCTCACAGGAATGCTGCCTTCTTCCTCAATGAAGTTCTGAGGAAGTCAACCTGAAGTCACAAAATATATCATGTAATTGGAAAGACATTTTCCATCAAAATACCTGATAACAGTAATGCTTAGTGTGTTCAAATCATACTTTTATTTAACTGTTCCAATACGACTATAAAAGACTTACATTCGGCGCTTCCATCTCACATAGTATTATATTGGCGCAGTGACAACTGCAAACAGTAATGATTGTCCTCCTGTGATCACAGGGCTCTGCCAAAGCTATGGTTTTGAAATGACCATATGCATTCCAAATCAGTAGGTTTTCAAAAGACATAATAGCAGCGTGCATGGGATTTCAAAACATGCTTAGCTGCCTTGGCATATTTGCAAAAAGAACATGAACACTGCAAAATAAATTCCTGCTAACGTACTCTGATATGCTTCATTCAGAAAGTTCACTTTACTCTTTTCCATCCTCTCATTCACATGCAGACACTCATCACATTACACTGCTCACCCTCCTCCATTCATGACATTTGCTCTCTCTTCCTTATGAAGATATTTATACAAACTCTGTGGCGTTTACTAAATTAGAAATGTCCCACTATTAAACAGAATACTCTCTGCAGGCAACATAAACCTACAATCTACATAAAATGCAGCAAGCATGACTGTTTCCTGACATTCTTAATACAGAAAGATTATCCTTTGTATACTGAGTGCTGAGTGCCATCTGAACATATCCATACCCATGTAACCATGAGCACTGATGAGTTTTTGTGTTAGAACAGGCTTTTATCCTCTTTCATACTATGCATAGACTTTCCTTTACAGTAATTTCTGCAGAATTTTCGAAGAAGCTGCAGAATCTTCTACACAAATGCTCTACGCAACTACTCAACCCCAAAAGGCTTGTCTTTTCCATTTATTTTTCTTCAAGCAAGAATACTACATATAATTCATATTACATATAATTTAACCTGAACAAAATATAGCAGGTACTATGATGTGAGCATTGATTTGTTTTTCTTTGCCTGTCTGTTACCTCAGTCAACATAACTGAAGAAGGTGCAAGAGTAAATCAAGTTGTGGAAATGATCCTTGAATTAAGTTGAGAGAAGAGAACTCACATCATTGTCATCTTGGCACACATAAAAACTGAGTTATTGTGCTAACCTTCTCTATTAAGCCAGTGTATTAGAAAGGTGTGATTTCTTATAAGTCATTTCATAAATACATTATTATCTATCAACACGGGGAAAAAAAAAACCCTATGACTATCCATATTACACTTCAGCTGGATTCTGAAGGGTAACGTGAATGGAGAATGGATAATCTGACAGACATAATACATCACAGGAATTAAAAGCAGCACCTTGTAGTGAATGTGTATTTTACATCCACTTTCTGATCTGCTCCAGACAGTGACACTGTTTGAATTCACAGTGTCAGGAAATATCTGGGTATGCAACCTACCTTCTGATGGGAATATGATTGTTTTTATAGTCCATATCTGTCTACTACCACCTGTCAGCTACTTCACTGCAGTTTTGGGCATTCCCTTCAGTTACACCTACCAAAATACAGCTTCATTTTTTGAGGAGGAATAAATGTTTCCATGTAGCTGTAGCATGGCTCACCACCAAAGCCATAGAAACATTGGGATTTTACATTGTATCTCTGATAGATACAATTCGAAACACTGAATTTTCCAGCTCTGTATCTTATTTAACATATGTGTTTACAGACACACAATTAAACTCGGGCTTAATGTAATTTGACTAGAAAATCCATTTAAATTGTTCACAGAACAAAAGATTATTTCAGATCAAGGTGCCTAGACAGCACTTCGATTTAACTTCTGGTGACATCCTTCTAAGTCCACTTCCAGCACTCATCCAGAGGATTTTCACCACAAGCTTTTGCTGCATTAAAGGTTGTGTCTACATCAGGGTTTTACTCTGACTCTTGATGACAGAGACCAGTGTTGTTTCGTTAATCTGAGCCCTGCTGTTTACACTGCTAATTATTATTGTGGACTGAAAGTGGGTCAGTGGCACAGGAGCAACAAGCAGCTCTGTGCAGTACTATCACTGCAATCCCCGCGCTGACTCAACTTCAAAAAGGAAATATTTCAAGCATTTCTTAATATTGATGACAAACACCATGATAATTTCTAACGTGCAAGGAGGCCCTACACATGTAGCTCTTTCAAGGAAATAATTCGGAAGCGGCTCGAGGTTGGTGCTGTGCATTGATCAATGCCACAGCTGCCAGTAAACACCTGCCAGTGGTAAAGTCATTAGAAAGCTACAAGGCTCTTACTTTATATTCCTAATCAGTGAGAAAACTGATAAACAGAGGACTATTCTACCCAGTCTCACTCTCCCAAGATCTCTGTTACCCCAAGCATGATGTACTTGTCTCCTTGGAAACCAGTGCACTATGCCCTGTGCATAGAAATTGTACCCACTCTGCATTTGCAGAGCCAGGTCCCAGGTGCCTGCTGAGAGGAAAAATATAAGGTTTTACTCTCGCAGGGTGCTTCCAGTAACTGAATTCAAGCAGGAAAAGTCATTAACATATACGCACAAGTGTGTTTTCCAATTGCAACATAAGAATACAGCAGCGGTAAGGGACCCAAGAAAGTTTTCTTTCCTCCAATTTACGAATCTGTCAAGACATGTCACAGAGGAATTCTGAGTATTGGTTTAGTGATCATTTGGGGGCACTATAATTACAATACAAAACCATCTGCTTCTTGGGGAGTGCCTAATTACTGTGTGTCAAAATCAGATTAAACTTGAATTTCCTTGAATCTCATTCTAACCTTATTATGAATTGATACCTGAAATCCAGATCATTAAAGAGAAGCAGTAGACAGTCTTATAAGAAATAAGTTTCTTCATTTGTACTAGACTCTGCCATAATCCTTTTTTAAATGAGTTGCCATTTCCCAGAAATTACCATGGAGTCATCTCTACTAAACCGTAGCATTCCTCTGTGCATAGCAAATAGTTTCTCACCAAATCATCTCCTGTTGGGAGCGAGGCTCACACCAGACTGGTCCCCAGGAGCTAGCAGCACTGCTGGCATGTCTCTGACAGCACAGGAAAGCTTCATTTCACTGCTGGGGTGGCAGGGGATGCTTGGGCATTTTTAAATGAAAACTTTTATAAAACGGTAATTTTAAAAACCTGTTCATTAAGCCTAAAGTTGCCTAAATTTGTTCATGGTGAGGCTTCAGGTAAACCCTGCCTTTTGACACACTTCCCTGAAAACCTTCCCGCGGATTCAGAAAGTGCTGCTTCTGTCAATGAAAAATTAGATTTAGTGAATCTTCCCACACCCATAGCTAATCACTTTCACTATACTGCAAAATTTTATACTGCAATGGGTTACTACAACACACAAATGACTGTGAGAAGAAAACAGGAAATTAAGTTCCCTTCCATTCTTCTTGCCTTTTCCCTTTCCCTTGTGTCTCCAGCCTCCTTTTCTTTACCTGTTTCACATTTAATTTCTTCTTCCACTAGTATAAGTAGCATAACTATTTAGTTATTTCTTTGCTACTTATATGCATAGCTAATTGTTTCTTTAGCAAGAGAAGAACACCAAACGGTTAAGAAAGTTTTGCTTACTTTTAATAGCACCTAATAGAAAAAAATTCTGTTTACCTTAATGGGGATGGGGATCTGAGTACCATAAAAAGCAATGATTTCTTGTCCCTGAGGAAAACTGGAATCACAACGTTTGTCATGGTTTAAGCCCAGCTGGCAACTAAGCACCATGCAGTCCCCACCCCGCAGTGGGATGGGGAGGAGAATCGGAATAAAACAGTAAAACTCCTGAGTTGATACAAGAACATTTTACTAAATAAATAATAATAATAATAGCAATGAAAATGAATACAGCAAAAAGAGAGGGAGAAACAAAATGGAAGAAAAGGTCAAGTGATGCAGAGCTCAACTGCTCACCACCGCTGACCAATGCCTGAGCAATTCACCTCTCTGCCCAGTTCCCCGCAGTTATATACTGAGCATCATCCAGTGATACGGAATACCCTTCAGGCTAGTCTGAGTCAGCTGTCCTGGCCATGCTCCCTCCCAGCTTCTTGTGCACCTGCACACTAGCAAATCATGGGAACATGAAAAAACCTTCACTTAGGATAAGCACTACTTAGCAACAAGTAAACCATCAGTGTGTTATCAACATTGTTCTCATGCTGAATCTAAAACACAGCACTGTACCAGCTACTAGGAAGGAAATTAACTCTATCCCAGCTGAGACCAGTACAACCTGACAAACCCCTCATGCTGCTCTCAGCGTTCAGGATGCTCAGGGTGGCAAATTCAGCACAGCCCAACCTTCAGCAGTATCCGTCTTTAAAGAAAGTACATGGCAGGTACACATTTTAAACATGCAGTTTGACCTTGCATAAGAACAAAGGTTAGAGAGGTAAAGTGTAATAACTGAAGACTTTTTTTTTCTCAAGGACTATATGCTCTCTCATAAATCTATATATACTAATAAGATTCATATGTCACTCCCAGTGCAATGTAGAGGACAGAATTAACTGCAATTCTCGTTCTTTCCTTTAAAAAAGAATTATGCATTCAAAAGATGCCAGATTCACAGCAGTAGGAAGTGATAACCTCCGTTTATCCACACCTCAGAACTTACATGGCTAGTGGTATGGCTTTTGTTATAATATTTCATTAAAATCCTTTTCAGCTTTGACCTGTAAGAAATGGTTCTGAAGGTAAAAGATTAGTTTTAGCTCCACAACTGTTCTTTGTAAAAGTGAACTAATAAGAATATGCAGCATGGATGCTAACTGTGGGAGGAAGACAACTCCAAGGAAAGAGATTGCAGCAACTAGTCCACTTGTGAGCTGGATAAGGCTATCAATGCATTTCAAGATCTTTGTAACAGAGCTTGCTTCAAAATGACCTTGAAATGTCATGGCCTTCACTACATGCATATAAAGAGCCTAAAATTTCCTTATTCCTAACTGATTGCTCTGGCAACTATAAATATGTAACTTTCCTCTGTTTGCTGTAGCTGCTGCTGCGATTAATTTACAGGCATAATAAAATAGGAAGATATATTTGCAGTGTAAAGCGGTCAAATACTTTTTTTTTTTAACAAAACTATTTTTTCTAAAGTAAACTTTTCTCATTAAAAATATATTAAAATATAATATTTATGTTGTGGTATACAATATATTCTGCTTTTATGATAACAAGTAAAATACATTTGAAATAAGCACAAAGATATTTCACAGATTATTCTATGGATTATTCTGTGGGTATTAAATCTGTAATACACTGCTCTCCAGAGTCTTAGGAAAATGTATCCTTACACACAGAATTCAGCATGAATGAGTGTACTCACACAACTATACTTCTCTCCCAAAGAAAACATCAAAATAATTGTATTTTTTCTATTACTACAGCAATTTCCATTGCGGATCTCAGTGTTAAATCAAAGACAAAGTTATGACTTCCTGCAAGAAAGGAGATGAGTTATTAGTCTGAACTGGTGGGACCTGACTTTGCTGCTGCTAAAGAGAGCATGCACGTACATATGCTGAAGACTCACATTCATGCCTGCGTTCCACAACGACCACAAACAGATACCCATTTTACCCAACTACCCTTTGGATTTTTTTGGCTTGTGTTGATCGTATGCACACAGCTTACATGTTTCCAGAGCATTAGCAGTGATAATGGCATTCCCTCCAAAAAAAGAGGTGGGCTTGCATAGCGTAAACAGAGACACCTAGCAGTACAGGATGCCAGAAATACAACCCATGAACGAATTCAAGAACAGCCACCTTGTTTTTAAGGTGAGGAGCTTGGCCTTGGACAGCCATGCTGCACTCCACCATATGGTGGACGTAAATGTCAGCAGGAGCTCCTGGACGTTCCCAGGAAAGAAGCACATTGGCTGCAGCTAGATACTCTCCGTTAACATTTACACAAGGATCACTATGCCGTTCTTGCTGATCTCT
The DNA here is from genome assembly GCA_033124195.1 of Coracias cyanogaster. Classification (NCBI taxonomy): domain Eukaryota; kingdom Metazoa; phylum Chordata; class Aves; order Coraciiformes; family Coraciidae; genus Coracias; species Coracias cyanogaster. The sequence goes on along the minus strand of JAVSBS010007154.1, from coordinate 5,802 downwards.
TGATTCTGCTCCCCAGGATGCTCTCTATCTGAGCTATTGCACAGTAACCGCAGAGCTCTGTACTTTGGTGACCGTGCAGGCTTAAAAAGGCAGCAACATTTACATATTCACATCATGTGGTAAGAATCTGTGAGTGTCTCCTCTGAATCAGAATGTAAGTGCTGTAGGAATGCACAAAGTCAAAAGTGTGAGGAAATGTTAAGTGAATTTATGAACTGTGAATGGAATTGAATCAATGTGAAATTGCATAGCTGGTCATTTCCATGCTTCTTAATACCCTGGGTTTTTAAAATACTGTTTTTATATAAAGTTTGGTTATTCGCTGTGTTGAACTATTTTGTCATTTTATAATGTATCCATATTATACATATAGGCTGTACATGAAGTACATCAGAAACACATCCTAGCCTATAGATTTTTTGCAAACAAAGTGACTTCTGACATAATGCTGCTAGTAAGTTAAAATCGTGTGGCTTTGCTGAACTTGCAAACAGCAGCATTATCTATTTTTCTTTATGTTCTCTTTGTATTAAGGCTCTGAGCTGACATTGTGGAATCACTGCAGCAGCCTGGCAATAAAGATGCCCACGGTAGAGAAACCACTGTCCCACACTGAGAGCTAGAGGAAGCGTATAGACAGAGCTGGGCTGCGTTACCAACAGGACCCTGCCAGTCTGTTTGCTGTATGACACAGTCACAGACACACAGATTTGTCTCAGAGAACTGGCAGGCCTAAGGGGAGTAAGAAAAATAAATGGCAGTTTATGTATGTTAAGTACTGGCTTTATTATTTTAATTGTGAGTGACCATTGTTCACACCACGTGCAGGTGATCACCAGGATAAATTGCTAAGGTTTTTTTACTTCAGTAAAAAACAGCAGCACAGTTCTATTTATTCAACCAATTGGTCAAATTTGATTAGCTTAATTACTTTAAATCTGAAATAAGAATTCAAAACAACTATTTATAATACCACGAGCTAAAAGGAGAAATTTGTTCAGGATTTCCTCCCTTCCTGTCCCAGCATATCCCCATATCATCCCTGCTGGGGACAAAATCTCTCTTTTTCCCTCATTCTTTTTATGCTGGCGATGTTCTCTGCCTCTCAAGCTCTGCTTCTCTCACCTCTGCAGGTGCTTAGTGACAACTTCAGTCCTCTGAATCTCTCCCTAGACCTTCACAGTACAAATCTTCCACTTTTGTCTAGATTAAGCCCCTGGAGCTTTCCCCAGAGGCAAGGAGAAGCTGCAGCATGAAGCAGTTCTACTGTTAAACACAATTCAAAAAACTTACAAGGGAAGAAGTCAAGAACATGAAGGAAACAACAGCATATTTATGCTGCTTGCTTTGCAATCTTGCCAAAGTAGAACCTGAATTCTGGTCAGAGCCTGACTGACTTGCTTTTTGAACAGCCAGTTACTTTAAATTGGGCATGGTGAGTCAATTCTGTGCGTTTATGAATGCACACAGCTATCACAATCTGCTTGAGCAGCGCAGAGGGGGTGGGAAGGCTTGCTGGGGAGACATCCACCGCACAGAAGGCATCTCAAGCAGGTCCGAAAAACACTGCAAATGACTATAGTGTGTTGTGAACATCCATCTCCTTTTCAATGAATTCATGGTGAGCATCAAACTCTCAGCCCCAAGGGTATCTTTACCTGGAACCCACAATAAATTCAAACTGAATGCAAACTCCTGTTTGGAACCAAACACATTTCTAAACATTGGAGTTACCAGTATAGTTTCAAGGCTGCAAACTGAGGCAGTGCTAATGTCAAGTGATAATTTTAAATGGACAACAGGTTCCTGAGAGTACTCTTGGCTTTTGTTTAGTTGTAAAAACCCTTTGCTCCCTCTGGAAGAAATATAAATAGAGAATATTCAAACCACACAGGACCTGACCTTTCCTCACACAGAAGTGTCTCCATACGTATCTCAAATCAGTGCTAGCTGTAGGACTGCTTTAAGAGGCTTATTTTAAAATTCCTTAAGGTCACAGTTGAACATTGAACATTTAAAGTTGTTATAATTGCATAATGGTCTGGATGGAAACCAGGACAAACAAAAAGTATGTCATTGGAAGAAATTCTCAAGAAGTTTTGAAAGGTACATTTTTCTCATAGTTTTTTCAAGATTAATTTTCCCTGAAAAATTAATCCTAATTTATCCTTGGGTCTATTCATAAATTTGAATTATTAGAAAGTCATCCTACATTATTTCCAGTGGTTCATCATCTCTTTCCCCAATAATACAGTGAAGCCTTTTTACAAAGGAGAGAAAATCCAGAATTCTGGAGTGGGAGTGGACTTAGCTAGATGCCCCTTTATTTCTTTTCCTATTCATATGTTTGTCCTGCTAAACATTAAGAATACTTCTCTGTTATCTTTCTTTTTGATAGAAGGAAATGTTGAGAAAGGGGTAGAAGTCAGGACCTCTTGTTACAAAAAGGCACAGATTTTCAGAATAAAACACAGCAGAGACCTCAGGCTTCCCTTTTCTTCTAGCCACTGTACAGACACCTCACAGCTTGCACACCCTCACGGGAAAGCCTGCTATCACAAACATTAGACAGATGGTAGTGAGTCTCTTTCCAGCTGACCCTGTTTCTCAAATTCTGGTGTCCAACATGCCCTCCTGGGGTGTTTTCCAGATCTCTGGCCTTTATGTAGGTGGGCTGATGAAGGCAGTAAGAATCCGGGCTTAGCTAATGAGCTTTTGAAATTATTTCATAGGTCACCAGAGAGAAAGAGAAATGAGAGAGCAAGATTTGTTAGCTCTTCCGCTCCACGTTACCAAGTTATCCTGTCACAGGTTTTTGACCTAAGAAGGAAGCTTTGCAGTCTTCTTTCATTTTCTCCAGTCATTGTATTAATCATGTCTTTGAAGATTAAAATTTAATAAAGGCAAGTGTCTAAAAAAGAAAAGTCTGAATAATAGAGCAAATAGAGCAAAAGAGCGAGCTGCCTTTTATCCAGGGATATGACACAGTTTGTCAACCACAAGGAACACTGCATGAGCAGAGGCCAGCAATCAGGTGTGCTACCCTGGGTGGGGGGTGGCAAACAGGCGTGGGGACAGCAGGGAAAGTCATTAGAGCTGAACTTTGTTGCCCAGTTCTGAATCCTCAAACAGGGACACTGTTCTTTTTAGGTGGTCATGCACATCTATGACCTGTGTATGTCTTTGGGCAAGCTGGACTGTTTCCATAAAGAAGAAACACCTTGCACCACTCCCAGCAGGTCAGATATTCTTGGGTATGTGAGTTTTTTGCTGTGTATCCAGATACTAATACCAGTGCTCTCCTACAAGGTAAGTCTCAACACATGGAAGCTGGAAGAGGTCACCTGAATACTGTAGAAAAAAAACTTCATACCACGGAAGTCAGTGAAAGATTACCATAGGAACAGCAAAAACATGGTAACACCTATTTCTGTTAACAGACATACTTGCTCTTTCCCACTTTTTTTTTTTCACTTTTGTTGTATCTCGCTCTGCTTCAAAGGTCACTACTATCTTCTTTCTGGCAGAGGATCAGTTAAATCAACAGCTCTTCAATAATTTGTCACAAATTCCCAAAGCAAAAGAAATTTTGCGTGGATCTGATGGACATATACTCCATTAATCTTCTCCCTTGCCTTCAGGAGCACCTGGCTCTCGACACTTTAATAAGCTCTTAAATCTATGTAACTCCCATGACCAGTTGTGTGCTATTAGGTGGGTTGGGAAGAGGAGGGGAGACATTTCAGTGTGGACTCTTCAGGCATTAGGCTGCATGCTGAAGTGTGGTATTTCATTGCCCTCATTATGGCAGTTGGTGTAGCTGACTCTCATTATAGCTGTAACATCACAAAGACCTTTGTAAAACCCAGAGTTTGTTTCTGTGATCTCCTGAGGTGGTAAATTATAGCATGAATACACAATGTGGCAGAAAGTAATAATCTTGAGTAATGTAGCTGATTTCATTGCTCTTTAATTTCATTAAGTGTATTCTTGTCAGGCAAGGGACAGGCTTGCAGCTCCTAGGAGCAGATGCTCACATCCTGAAGCTAGACCTGAAACACTCATCATGAAGACACAGGCCATTTGCACAGTCTGGACCCAAACAAGGAGTGATGTTGGCATTTTCGGTTTAGAATCATTTCTGTTCCAGAATAATGTATAAAAGAAGACAAGTACCGGTTTTATGGCCTGTGCATTTCTTCTACTTACAGGCTGTCATCTCCTCCTGCTCTGGTCGCACATATCTGTGATGTGTCCATGGTGAGTACCCAGCCTGGCTCAGCTGCAGAGGCGAGCAGGCTGTTTGAATGGGAGTGATTTGGTAGTCAGCTGCCCACAGAGAGGCTGCCTGAGGACGAGCCTTTCTGCCTGCATCTGTGCTTCAGCTCTTGTCAACAGCAGGCTGATCCCACAATATCATGGAAGCGGGAAGTTAAATCACTGCTAAGAAATGGGGGTTTACACTAAAATGACAGACATGACACAGAAGAGACTGAAGCGGAAGCATATGCTCGCTTCTGCTGACTCTGCTATAAAACATCTGGGAAAATGATGAAACAAGGACTATTGTTTCTTCAACTGATGAATTAAGGTTTCTCAAAGCTCATCTGTAGGCGTATAACTCCATCATATTATTGATAAGCATCTAGATTCTCTCACTTAAAGCTAGAGGAAGTCTATAAGAATCTATAAAAAATATATATTAGAATGAAGAGGATCACCTTTTCATACAGAGGAGCAAAGAATTTTGCTCTCAAAGTTGCCTCTATTAGTATCTGGTATTAGTATTAGGAATGCATTTTTCATTCCCAGGGCATGTAGAAATGGTTATTGCACATTACCCAGTGAAGCACATCCCAATGCTGAATAGACTTACTTTGCTTTCCATGTGACTTTCTTTCCAATTCATGTACTAAGGAAGCTGCTAAACTCTTTAAGGCCTTCCCCCTCCAACCCTCTCTTTAATTCTGTCTTCCAAATTTACTAAAAACCTCTAAAAGCCTTTGGGAAATTGAATCAAAGGTTCATGATGAAATGATGGAGAAGAGAAGCAGCTTTACTGATTATTTTTAAGGATGTATTTTCTCTCTTTCACAGCAAAGTCTGTATTGCACCGTGAGGCACAAAAATGACACGTTCACAGGATGAGCGCCGTTAGCTCAGGAAGAGACTGCAGCTCCACGTTGCCTGAAGGTACATTTCAGACGTTGCCCGATGGGACTCTGAGACCCTGGCAGAGTTAGAGTTGTATCATTTTTTAAGCGCTGATCCTGTGCATGATACACAGAGGGACACCATATCTAGGACTCAGTGCAGGACTGAGGTTTTATTTATGCTTCCAATGCAGTACAAGTGTCTTACTCTGTGCTTGAAGCACCTTTTCTTGCTGCCTTGCCTTGCCCTGGAGGGCAAATGCTAGACTTTCCTCCACCTTGGTGAATCTGAAATGTGGTAGGTACTTATTTAAGCTGCTGTGTGGGATAAGACAAGGCAACAGTTACTGAGGGTCAGTCAAACAGAAGGTTTATTATAAAAATTATATAGAACTATTTAGAGTGTGTCTAGTGCTTTTTTCTATCACTGTGTTCAGAGACTTCAGGATGTATTAGAATTATTAAATTTTGATCATCCATTCTTTCCTTGGAAGACTCTAGATTAAAAACCATTATTACGGACAGGTAGTAAGGTAATAAGCTACTTCAGAAATTGAGACATCTTATACATTTTTATATATCCAGTTGGCGACTGGTCACAAGCGGTGTCCCTCAGGGCTCAGTTTTGGGACCAGTCTTGTTTAATATC
>JAVSBS010007153.1:0-26514 GCA_033124195.1 Coracias cyanogaster | reverse complement strand
TATCGGGGGGTTTTTTAGGACTTTTTACCTCTTTGAGGCTCTGCTGTTTCAGAGCTATGGGAACTTAACGTTCTGAGTAGAAGTACGGAGGATGATGATGGGCATAGAACCGTGTATAAAATACCTTTGTCTGAATCGTCTGGATAAGGCTGTTAGCGGGATTCATAACTCCTGAACAGGCAGCCCAGAGCAGCCATCTGTCCAAATGCAGAATAAAACCGTACCTAGCGCTTGCAGGTTGATGAATCGGGGCTTGAAGCGTGACCGTGGCTAACTTTGCTTTGTGGCTTCCCAGCTGGATATGCCCACGGAGCAGATAGTCGCCAATCTGAAGACGGTTGTCCGTGACATCTGCACGTTCAAGCCACCGACTTACGGTAAGCGGCCGTGAAATGTTAATGACACCGCGGTGCTACGCGTGTCTCTGGGCGAGGTGAGGTCCGAAACGAAGCGTGCTTGATGCTTCCATAGATGAAAGCCATGCCAGGAAATCCTGCGGAGACACAGAGGTCTCCAGCGTGTGTGCGCGCTGGGATTGCCCCGCTGATGGTGCGGCTCGGTGGCAGGAGGCTGAGCCCAGGACCCGCCTGCGGGTGCCTCAGTTAAAACCTGCACTTGAGGTCCCGTCTCGCCTGGTCAGCTGCCCCGCTGGAAGGTTTATCACCCCTTGACATGAGGTTTAAACAAGTGTCATCTCCTTCGCTGGAGTGGCAATGGTGGTTCCTGAACAGAATGTTCCAGAATGAGCTTTTTAGGTTAAATATTGGCTTAATATCTGCAAAAAGAAGCATTTTGTCTCTTCCACTGATGCTGTTAATAGTGACGATCCTGTACAGGGAAGAGAGCACAAAAGCCAAGTTCATGGGCCTTTAGAGGTGTTTCAGCCCCAAAAAAAGTCTAAGGGGTCGGTTCACTTGGAATTTAAGTTAGTCGAAGCAGAAAGTGGTGCTGGTTTTGTCCTTGAGGAGTTTATAGGCGAACGACACCAACCCAGTTACGTAAAGATGAGCTCTTCTGGTCTTGGTAGCATTCCCACTGACTTTGGGGTGCCAAGCTTGATTCTTGCGGTGGGTCTCTTGAGTGGCTTGATTATTTCACTGTTTATAGGAAGCAAACTCGATAACCAACCCATCTGTACAACAACAGAGTCGAGCTGCACTGGGGGTTAGTACCAAGATCAATCAGCCTGGAGACATGGAACGTGGTAGAGTGACCACATTTGTGGTTTTCCTTTGTTCCCCAGATCCTATTGTGCAGAAGCTGGTTATTAGATCTTCAACCAGTGAAGGTCTGCTATTGAACCTTGATGGAATTTTACCTCCGAAGGAGAAAGTAGAGGAAGAAGAAGGAAAAAACGCGGATGATGAAGAAAAACATGACCAATAATATGTTAGTACCTGGTGTCTTTCCTTGTAGATGTGATGATCGGGCTCGGGAAGCGAACGGTGTAATTCAAATCATGCTCTATGAGAAGGAAAAAAAAAAATCCAACCTGTGAATTTCCCTTGTAAATTCTGTGGAATAAGAAACATTGTCACAAATGGAAAGCTGTTGTCAAATCCAACATTTTCAATTGCTCTTGTTGGTAGCTGAAAGCTCCCTAGTTTGTGTGTGGTGGTTTTTTTTTGCACGTTAATAGTTCTTTAATAAAAGGATTTCTAGAACTTGTGAAGTATTGCCATCTAATTTCCACATTTGCAGCCGAAAGGCCAGCGCAAGTTACTCTGCCGAAATAGCGGAATACTCCACGCTCGTGTCGCGTTGATTCGCCCCCCGGAGCAACTAAGGTGGTTACTTGTGGAAAGCTGCTGTCGAACTTGCCAGCGAAGGGAACTAGTTTCCGTTTTACCATCCCGTTTTTGTGCCGAGTCAGAGGTGGCGGAGTTGGCGGGTCGTGTCGGCGCGGTGCTTGCGATCCCTCGCCTCGCTCTCCTTTCATCAGCACGGGGAGCTGCGGAGGGGCGCGCAGAGGATGGCTGCTCTGCTGCCTGCCGGCTCTGCGCGCAGGTCACTCTCTGGGGCAAATTGGAAGGGCTGAGGTTTTCCTGAGGAAAAATGGCATCTGTTGTGTGGGAGGAGGGATCGTGCACCTTGTCTGCCGAATGATACCGTTTCATCTCTGTGTGATGGGTAGAATGCCTCTGAGTCCAGTCAATGCTCCCCTCTGGAGGTGTGAGGAAGGAGCCCCCTTCTCGGGGCTTTCTGGGGACATTTCGTTGCTAAACATGTTAGTGAAACCGCACCCTAAAATGTCAGATGGCTCCGAAACAAGGATTGGCTATTTACAGAAGGGCCGAGCTTTCCAAAGCTGGAAGGTGGCGTGTGTGCGGGGCTTTCAGTCATTCCTATCGGAGGAATTAAGGTTGGTGGTTATTATTATTGGATACTACTATTATTGGATATTCCTATCATGGTACCGCTCATCTGAAGCACTTGGCTGCTGCCGGTCAGGGCGCTGGATGGATTACTGTTAGGCCACACCGCTATTTTTATTTATATTTTATTATTTTGTGGGGTGCTTTGCTTAGAGTTGGATCAGAAAATTCTCTGGGCGGTTCAAGGAAGGCTTCGCACTGATGCCAGCAGATTATTTTTAGGTAGCACATGGAAGAAACCAACACCGGTGCACTTGAAGAGCCCTCCGAACACCTTTCTTTTTCCCGCTGGGCTGTGCTCGGATGCGTAAGATCAAGGGAAGCGCTGAGGTGAGCGGCAAAAACGCCGTCAGATGTGTTCAGCGCCGTTCCTGCCCCAAACATCCCATTTACTCCACGTCTTCTTACACCAGGAGTTGGTGATGAGGCACCTGGCAATGGCAGTTGGTCGGAACTACCTTTAGAATGGACACAGGATCTGTTTGGGGGTTTTCCCTCCTCCTTCCTTTGTTCTGCACAAGTCAAAGTTGAGTCAAGTGTGTTTAGCTCCCTAACATCTATGAATTGCTGGTCTGGGGCACCAGGCAATTTTTGGAAGATAGGTGAGGGAGGGTAATAAAGAGGAAGCTTTTTTGAAGCACTTGAAATTGGTGGGTTTTTTTTCCTTTCCTCTCCTCTTGAAGGAGGACTTGCCTCCTGACTTAGTTGAGTCTCAAGTGGAGCACGAGCGGTTGGTAACACGGAATTTTCCAAAGAAGATCAGTGGCTTTTAAAAAAAGTGATGCTTGAGCATAGAGCTGAACGTAAATCCGAAGCTCTCAGACTGCTGAGTGTACTCTCAGAGAATAAAAGCGTGCAATAATCAACGTTCCTGCGGAAAGCTCTGCTTGGAAGAGTGGACCGCTGTGGGCATGCTGTAAATCGGAACCTCTCCAAGTCAGGTGAGCAAAAGAGTTCCTCACTTAGCAGATGTTCCGCTGCGCTTGTTCGGGTGTAATCCTGCAGTTCTGAACTAAGCGATACAGGAATAACGCCCCGCTCTGTGTAGCACTGAACTGTGGTGATTTTTATCCTCGAGTGCTCGATTGACACGGAGGAGAGATGAAAGGGAGGGAGACAACGTGAGATTATTCCCCTTTAATAAGCTTAGCCCCCCAAACATGCAGAGTGGGAATTGTACGGGTGGTTCTTGTGCCAAAATGCCTCAGAAACCAGTGGAATTGTTGCAGAAAGCGTAACTCGGGTGGCGTTGCAGGCTTCCAGAAACGATTACGAGTGTTCTTGCTGCGAAGCATGGGGTTGTGATCCCTTCGTGGTTTCTAGGTTAGGTAGAGCAGTAGAGAAATAGCTCAGCTGTCCTCAGTGTTACGTTCTTCTGTGTGGTCTGGGGCAGCCTTGTTACCGGAGTCTCTGTTAATGAGTGTTCAATGCTCCTTCGGTAGGTTAATAGCGCAGAGATCTCCCACCAGAAGCGACGCGGCAGGAGCCCAGGACCTGGTTACCCACACGGGTGGTGAAGCGAGAAAGGCTGTGTCGTGAGGCATTAACCAGCCTGTGCTAACGGCTCCTGCGCCACGGTACCTGCAGGAAGTGGGAACCTAATCGCAGGTAAGTTACTCCACGGTGAAAGGTACTCTGGGCAAACTCTTTGCATGTTCTTGGGCTTGAGATGCTCTTGGTTCCCGTGGAGCAGCTCCCAGGTCACTCAGTGTCATCTCCTGCTATCAAACCACACTTGGCTGTGCACGCTTGGCCCTCGGCAAGCAGGGAGAGATGTCTGGGAGGGTGAAACCCGCTTCCCGTCTGCCCTGGAGGTGAAGAGGGCTCGTCAGGGAGCCCGAGTTCTCTCCCGAAGGGCTTTGTGTCTTTCAGTGCGTTTACCCTTCGTTCTCTCCTGTCCCATTTTTAGCAGCACACTCCGAGCTAAGCTGAACTTGGCTGGTGGCTTCGTTTCAACCAAAAATATTTCTCGGGGAAGCCTCAGGTTACGGCATTTGAGGTCGCAGCCTCTTTGCCTCTAAAAGTGTTTTCTTACTGATGGCCAGAAAGCAGGACTTGATGGCTGGGGCCTGGAATCCCCGCTGTTTATGGGTCCTGAAAACATTCAGCGGGGCTCGGTGTGGAGAAGAGGGAGGGCTGCAATACATTCAGTAATGCAGATGATCAATGACTGCTTTTCAAATTGCCTTCTATGAAACTGCCGTCGCTTTAAGTAAGGAGAAGCAGGCAATGAACTCGGATTCATGCTGAGCGAGTACAGAAACATTTGCCCAGACAAGGAAGGCATTGCCCTATGGTTGCCTCGTACGGGAATTAGTCGTGCTCCAGAAAACTTTGAACCTGTACAGGCCAAACGGGCTGTACAGGCTGAAAATTAGGCTCGTCTAGGGCAGAGCGCCTCATTGGAAGCGCATGAAACTGCTTGGAAAGGTCTGGGCTGAGCACAGAGCCCATCCACACAATGTCACTGAGGAAGTTTCCCAGTCCGACTGTGCCTCCGAGGGGTAAGACGTTCCTGGAGGCCAGGATGGGCGTTACGAATGATTGCATTCATACTCAGCAGCGTTGTAATTTAATGCTGAGAGGGAGGGCTATGTCGTTGAGGTGGAAAGCTGGTTTGGGAGGAGATCGGTGTCCTTGGTCCCATCACTGCTCTTCGAAAATAAGCTTTTTATGCCGTGAGGATAAGCAGCGCAGGAATTGGTCCATCAGGGATTTGGATCGGCATCCTCCTGAGAGGAGGAGGCTTCACGGGAGGCTTGATTTAGGTACGTTCAACGGCTTCTAAGGTTTAGGACCGTCTTTCTTTGGTGGCCTTCAACATAAGCTGCTTGGTTTTAGGGTGACCTTTACACGTCGTGAGTAGCGCTCTACCGTTTAGCAAAGGCAAGCGCTTGTTTGTGAAGGTTTTGAGAGCAAAGATCAGGCTTTCTGTGAAAGCTGCACAAGTCCTCAGGAGGGTACTGAATTCCTTAGAGTCAAACTGAGCTAAGAAGGATGTGATGAAATTTTCAGTAAAAACGTAGAGATTTTAAAAAAGACTTTTCTTTCCTGAAAGCTCCATCTTTCCAGCAGGAGGAGTCGTGCGACTGCGTTGCGAGCAATGGGCTCCGGGTGCGGAAATAAGACCCGAGTAAGGCAAAACTTTTTTCTTGCAGATGCCCCTTGCGTAGCACGTGTGAGCACACATCTGCGTCGGCTGCGCGGCGCTGAAACGCAAAGAGAAGCCAAGTCATCTTGGGCTGGGCACGTTTTTCTGCTTCGCGCGGGCTTTCCAACAGGATTGGGAGTCGGTGAGGTGGTAGGGAAAGCTCGAGGTGTTTGTATTTCGAGCAAACTAGTTTGAATATGTTTCTTTTTTTCCAAAGTATCCGTTATCAATGAATAATAGCTTGAAAGATGCATTTTTTTAATGGCCTCATCTCACGATGCTTTAGAAATGCTTATTAACAAACTCAGTCGTACGACATGTGGCGCATAGAGGTGGTGCCTTATTCCTTCTCTGTGTGCAGAGATCTTGGGAAAAGATGGAATTTTCTGTATTTCAGTAGCAAACTGTGGTCTTGGATGTTACGTGAAGGGCTGAAACGTCTGCTAGATGTAGAGCTTCCGTACTCTGAAATGCAGGCTCTTCTTAGAGCGTGTCAGAATGGCCTCGAAAAGGTCGTCTCCTTTCCAAAGGACCAAAAAAGGTGTTGTAAAGGCTACTAAGCAAGTTGGAGGTGTTTGCAAGCGAAATCCAGGGCAGGCGGTGTATCCTAGCGTGGGTATTGAGCCACACTCAATAGGTGTTTCTAACAGTACGTTTTCATGTTTCTGAAGGAGACTGACCAAGCTGGGAGAGGCTCTAATTAATAATCTCGGAAGAGTAACTTAAAGGCGTCATGTTAAAAACGCGTCTGCCCTCTGCGAATACACGTATTGGTAAAGCAAGGAGTTTGGCTGGCAAGAGACGGGCCGAAATACAACACGTAGTAGCCAGCGGTGGCGAGGCCGTATCGGGCTTCCTGCGTTGCGAGAGAGGATCTCACCCCCTGGCCTTATCACAGCGTCGGGACATTAGGAGAGGAAGTTGTTTTCACTTGGGCTGGATAGAGCTCATTCAGTGCTCCATCTCACGCTTAGATTAGAAGAAATCCTGTCTTTTTTTTTTTTTCCAAGTAAAGACCTAAATCCTCCATCCTTCCGGTAATACAATATCACCTGTAAACACCCGTGAACACGTGAGTCAGGCCAAGCTTCTAGTCAACGACGGTGTCTCGACACATTGGGGAGTGAGCGTTTCAGTCCCCTCCTGAAAAGCTTGTGCCGCTTTGTACAGCATTTGTTTATTTTTCATATGAGAACCGTGAATTTCTGGTGGCACAGTTGCAGCCTCTGGCACGTTAGTGTTCTGTGCCAAGCAAAACATCCACCGGTCGGGATTTACTTCCAGCTTTGACGGGGTTTGCTGCTGGAAATTCGGCGAAGCGCCCTTCTCAAAGATGATTTGCGCTCGCTATTTAATATTGATCGGGAGACTCGCATCCGGTGTGCGCCTTTTAACTCTCAGGGAAGCCACCTGCATGTTTTTGTCCTCCTAGAGATGCTAAAAGCTCCGCTCAGTGGAAGCCCAGCACGGAGACCGTTACTGAAGAAGGTCCCTTTGTTTCACCGCTCTCCGGACTTCACCTGATCAGCTTTTTCTTCAAGAAGACGGAGCAAAAATAGCCCAAGATGGGAGTAAAAATTCAGCTATGGCAAGATTGTGTTGACAGGACAGGCTGGAAAGGCTGGCAGTAGCAGAAGGCAGAGCTGTGCAGAAGGCAGATTCGGGCCTCCTGGTTTCGTGTTTTTCCACAGAAGAGCGACGACCAGTTTGAGCAGAAGTTAGGCATTCAAAGCCGTTACACCTGATTAATACATAGAAGAATAATGTACGTCACTCGTCTCTCGGGCTTTACACGTCTTTCAAGTTACCGAACCCCGCGTGCGCCTGGCTCTTCGTTCTGTTCCCCCTGTTTGGCCTTGCTCTAGCGCTCCTCTGCATTGGCTCCGGTGGTCCTGAGCTGAGGAAGCAGCAGGGCCCGCGCACGTGTTCCTGCCACCGTTTCTAGTGTGCCTGGAATCTGTCGGAAATATTTGCTTGGTATTTGTGTGTGCAGGGGGGGTGATTCCTTCTCCCTGCCCCTAGCTTCATAAGGAGTACCTCCTGCTGATAGCTGATGACTCTTAACTGGGCAAAGCCCCGAGGAACTCATCGTGCCGATTGCGGCCGGGATCTTGGCACGCTGCCCTGCCGCGCCTTGCTGGAATTACGGCGCAGTCATCAATGGCATGCGATCCTAGAAACAAATTGACCTCCAGGCTGGAGTGGAAGATGGTAGCGGTGGCTGGAAAGTGAATCAGAATTGACTTATGGTTAAATCTAGCTGGCGCAGCTGCATTTAGTCAGACTTTGTTCAAAGCAAGCGGGAGAGGAAAGCTGCAGCCATCCAGCCTGGTGCAACCGACTGCCTGGTACCTGGGAATGGGAACCAAATAACTGAAAAAAGGGATTTCGATCACGGGCTGGTAAGGCTGGGATCAGTTCTCGAGCTCATTTCAGTTCTCGGCTTTTGCGTGTAGCCGTTTAACGGCTGGGACTTGAAGGCTTTTGCCTGGTTGCCTTTATGGAGCGGCTTCAAGGAGCCCAACTCGTCCATTGGAGAAGCACAAGCTGGCTCCCGTGTCTTCCCTTGAGGACTGAGGTGTGAGATGGGTTTTTAAGGATGGGCCGGGAGCTGGGCACCTGGGCCCAGAGAAAGAAGAGGCGGTGGTGGGAGGTGCGCTGGGGCTTCCCAGGGTGGGTTTTCCCAGGGGGAGCGAAGCGTTTGTGCTCCTGGGGCCTTTGGTCAGTTTCCCCGGAAAGGAACCGCCTGAAACTGAAGGGAAGGGCCCATTCAGGAGAGGGAAGGGCCCATTCAGGAGAGGGAAGGGCCCAGTGCCTGGGGACCTCGGCGGCAGGAAACAGCCCCTGCCCCTGGGGTTCATTTCGGCTTTTGACCCTGCAGCCACCAGCGAGCCCCGCGCCTCCCTCGGGCCAGGCTCCGCCACCCGCTCCCCCGCTGCTGCCGGGGGCTCGGCGCCTGCCCGCCACAGCCCCGCGGCTTGGCCCGAGCCGCGGGCGGCAGCACCGGCTGCACCTTCCCCGCGGCTGCTGCTTCAGCAGAGGCTCCGAGGCCCCGGGGCTCGGCCCCCGGGCTCTCCCCGCCGGCGACAGGACGGGCGGGGCCGACGGGTCCCGGCGCAGCGTCGCTCTCCAGCCGCACCCCCCCGGCTCGAGGCGAAGGACTTGGTACAGCCCGCTCTACGGCGAGCGCGGGCGGCCGCAATTCCCTTCCGCGGGCCGGCCCGGGGCCGCACGGCGCATGCCCTTCTGGGCCGCGGCGCACGCGCTGCTCCGCGATTGGCGGCGGGCGCAGGCGCGCGGCCCTTGTGCCGGGACGGCGGGGTCGCGCGGCCCGAAATGGAGTCGCGGCGGGCGGGCGGCGGAGTGCGGGATGTGGCCCCACAGGCCGCTCCGCCGGCACCCTCCGTGCGGCTCCGCGGGCGCGGGGAGGCCAAACCCTTCGCGAGCTCTCTGCCCGGGCGTGGCGTGTCTCGTCTCGGTTCTCGGCGGTTCCTTTGAGGAAGTTCCCGTTTCCCCAGAAGATGGGGGTGTCCCCGTCCCGCCGCGGAGGGGTGCGGAGGGAGCAGGGCCCGCCCGCCCCGGCTCAGCGGGACCCCGCGACCGCCAGTAAGGCGCTTTCAGCTCCTGCCCAAGGGAAGGGCCCCGGGCAGCGGCGGTGCTCCGCAGGGCCGCGACAGCTGCCGCAGCAGGGCGCCCGCCGCTGGCTCCGCCGTCTCCTTGGGGGAAAACAGCAACACAGTGTTTTAAATTTTCTTTTTAGTAAATATCCCTTCCGTGGGTAAAGATTGCTCTCAGGCAGTCCTCTAACAGGCAATTACTAGATTACAAAGAAATATGTAGTATCTGCTTAGGCTAGTACATAATCTCCTCACTATTCTTTTATGTGTACCATTATATCTTACAAAATACTTTTAAGTACATGCTTTTTATTTCTTTTGTAAAAGGTATCTGTGTGCGGAAAATCTTAAAAATAGTTCACTATAAATTTAGATATTTCAATTTGTCTTTGGAAGTTTAGGTATGTGAAGGATAGGTGTAAAATATGAAAATTAACTCACTCAGAAAAAAATACCAAATTCAGTGTAGTATTTGCTAATAAAATGGATACCACACTCAAAACAGAACACGTTTCTGATTTATTTTTTTCTGTTATTTGGAGGTGTTTCCTGACAGAGGGAAATCTGTGTTTGATTTCAGCCCACATATTTGTTTAGTTATGGCAATGCCACATAGATGCTCTCACTACACAAGACAGTTTTCATACGTGTATCCTTTACATGCTATTCAAGCACTGCTTTTTTTCCTTTCCAACTGATAATAGCAACGCTGGAAATGTACGGCTGGTACAGTGAGGTTGTGTTCTGAAAAGTGACTCAAAATTCTTCTATAGTTCTGCTCATAGCTCCCAGAAAAAAATTCTTCAGGCCTGGTGATGGCCAGAGATCTATTCCTATATGTGCATGTCTAAAACCACTGACTTCAAATTCTGTTTTTGTTGGTTGTGGAAAAATATTGCTCAGGCTGCTTTTTTATTAAAAGTCAAGTCCAGTTCCTCAGTTCTGCAGGAACAAGCTTAAATGTGTCTTGAATGAAGAGGTGCTTTATTAGGAAATGGAAAATTGAGTTCTAAAGATGTGATAAGAGTGCTAACTCTGTGGTCTCTACACTGAATAACAGATTGTCATAGTGCATGTTCCTGTATCTTTGTAAAACTGTACGTAGGTATCAGGTTTACTTAACTGTGTACTCCAAAATACCTTCATGCATAGACTCATGAAATTATAGATTCTGTGATGTAAATATATGTAATCCTATGTATAGTAATAAAGTACGACATCTTCTTGTCCTTAAATGCAAAAAAATCTGAATATTTTAGGCTCTCAGTTTGGCAGTGGCCCTAATGTGGACAGCTGTAAAAAAAAAAAATTCTGCAAAATTATGTAATAATCAGGCCATTACATTAGCAGGTGGTCCAGCCAATCAACTGTTAATGCTCACGGGATCAAAAGTCTGAAGTAAAACCTCTGAAAATCATGTACTGTGGATATCAAAACCTTAGCACCAACAGTCCTTTTCTACAGATGTGTTGTATCACATCAGTGAGTGTAGATACAAAAGCCAAAGAGCATCAAAATATAAAAATTTTTATACTGTGATAAACACCTTGAATATTTTCTGGAAATCTCCTTTCCATTCTTCCATCGCAGACATTATTCAGTACGCTTGCCTGGAGGTAGTGAGCAATATTATGGTGACAATTTTTTTTGTTTTTTTTAAAGATGCAGGAAGGAAATTCTGGAATAGGCTGATTTGGCATCTACAAAGTAAATTTCTGGAGCTGAGCTAGTTCTTGAGAAGAAGGGAGCTCATTTACCTCATTTTAGATTTCTACACTAGGATAGGATAAATAGCATCCCAGGCTCCATTATAAAGGAAAACTGGTGAGACTGGTTCAGATAAACTGCACCTTAAGCGTCTTGTTTTAAAACACGTATAGGATCATCCTTAAATATAACCACAGGTTGCTGCTGTGATTATATTTCCTAATACTGGCCAGACTTTAGGACCCTCTAGTACCTGCTGCTAAATATAGCTGACTCAGCTTTGTTCCAGTCAAAGTGGGATAGAATCTCATGTTTCATCTTTGCAATTTTGAATTTCAAGTTTTAAAAGTGTTGGGAAGGTTTTCTGGAGTGCGTAAGCGACATGGAAAAATGAAGCAGGGCAAGTGGAATGTCAAGGATACGTATGCCTCTGCAGCAGTGCACTGAAAAATTAAAAGCATGTTAATGTGAAAGATGTTACATAAAACCTGGGCTTGTTAAGGAGGTTCTCCAGAAATGTCTCTGCATCAATATTTATGTTTTATTAAAGCTACGAAAAAGATCCATTTAGAGTATACAGTGTAAATATCTACAGAGACATTGTTTTCTGGAAAGCAGACATTTATTTCAGAAAGCTTTTCATTGTTTAAATTACTCAAAATTCATATAAAAATAATTACTTTTCCTGTTTCCAAATCAAGCCTATGCTCATTTCATTTCCAGCGCTTACAACTTTTTCATTAAGCCTCAATAATTTTCTCTGTTTTTTAATTAGTTTTATTAACTCCTAGACATTTTAAACACCATTTCAACTTCCTCTATATTCAACCTAAAAACCTTTCTTCTACTTTGCTGGTTTAAATCTCTTCTGTTTGCTGGGGGAGGGAAGTTGTGACTTTCAGCTTTTGATTGCTTGTCATTTTCCGCAAGTGTGAGATTGTATCTGTGGCACTTTTTCCTTTTAGTGGGACCAAAGGCTCTTTTTTAGTGGTAGCATTAGCAATAAGTTTGTAAATTTAAACCCTTAGAAGTTAAGATATATGCTAGCACAATTAAATTATGCTATTTAATCATGCTATGTGAATGTATTAATTGTACAAGATCATATTAGATATGACAAGTTAGACTGCAGTTAATGAAAAGCATCCTTATCTGTACACCGCCCAAACTTGACACAGCATATATTTTATAGATTTCTGTTATATGAGGAAGTATTGTCGTAAGTTAACTGTTGCGAACTGGAAACACAGATACAGGAAGAAAGGTATTTCCCAATCTAATAAGTTTGGGTGTTGAGCATGGGAGAATCATTTTCTGGGATGATGAATATTCACAATTTCCACAGGCTTTACTTTAGGTGCCAAATCCTTACCTCTTCTGCAAATTCTGTTCTGGTAGACTGCAGTCGAAGAACCACAATTAGGGAAACACAGTTAAGAGAAAGACCATTAATTATTGCTTTTTATGTAAGGTATTTAAAAATTGTTCTCAGATTTAAATTTATTTAGGAAATAATTTATAAGTCCCAAAACATTGTAAAATCTGGATACCTTTTTCATCGAGTTTCTTTGTCAAGACTGGCCAGAGAATTACCACCTGAAGACACACGGTGAGGTATTGCAGGACTCTGAGATGAGCAAGCTGCTAAGGTTATCTCGTCACTCCCACAGTGCTGCCCACACACCCAAAAGAGCAGAGAGGTTCTCCTGCAGCCCATTAAGAAATAATTCTAATGTGTCCGCGCAGAACAAGACTAAAACTTGTGTGTATGCATTGATGCTTTACATGAGTGGATATGTGATTTATGCATCGAGTTCAATTCCGTGTTAACTGCGGTGGGGCTGCTCCTACTTGCCGAAACCCAGCTGTTACCAGGTGAGATAGGCCTGCTATGCAGACACGCCCAAGAATACCAGCTCAGAAAGTTTCCATTTGACAAAGCTTAATCAATGAATGGAGCGTTCAGCAATGTTAACTGTGTTTTGCCACATTTCTTGATGACAGCGAATGTCCAGGCCTATTTTAAATCCTGCTTAACTTGGGCTCAGTGGAATAAAGTTAATTTTCTTCCCAGTAGCTGCTATGGGATTGGACTGATGCTGGAAACCGTGCTGATAATTCAGGGATGTTTTTGTCATTGCTGAGCAGCACTTACACAGAGTCGAGGCCTTCTCTGCATCTCATACCACCCACGAGTGAGGGGACTGGGGGTGCACAAGAGGCTGGGAGGGGACACAGCTGGGACAGCTGACCAAAGACACATTCCATACCATACGATGCCATGCTCAGCTTATAAAGCTGGGGGAAGAAGGAGGAAGGGGGGGGAATGTTCAGTGATGGCATTTGTCTTCCCAAGTATCAGTTACCTGTGATGGAGCCTGGCTTTCCTGGAGATGGCTGAACACCTGCCTGCCGATGCAAGTGGTGATTGAATTCCTTGGTTTGCTTGTGTGTGTGTGGCTTTTGCTTTACCCATTAAACTGTCTTGCTATCAACCCACGAGTTTTCTCACTTTTGCTCTTGGTTCTTTTCCCTGTCCCACTCAGTGGGAGTGAGTGAGTGGCTGTGTCAGCCACAGTTGCTGGCTGGAATTAAACCACAGCAATCCTTTTTTGTGCCCAATGTGGGGCTGTGCTGCTGCTTCTTTTCATCCTGCCGAGTACACCAATTTTGTGCTCCTCTTCCTCCCTATTTCTTCATCCTGCTGACTACACCAATTTTGTTTTGCCAGTTCAGCCATTATCAGTTGCCTGATCACAGAGGCCAACACTGAACTCAGCAACAGCCCCTCGGAAGTCTTCTTTGACAGTCCTGCCATAGGTTCCTGTGGGCCCATCCCCTCTGCTGCCCACTGTGGTGCCAGCATCACCTGCTGGACACAACAGACAGAGATGACTTCCTCAAGGGCCCTTCACATGGAAGGACGCCACTGAGAGCGCCTCAGCAAGCTGCAACCAGCCCCAACAGAAGCCACACCCAACAAAAAACTTCTCTGACTGCTCAGCTCCTGGTTAATATAGACCTAGCTTCACACACCACCTCAACCATGACCACCTGGGGGAGGGCAGAGCCACAGAGACACAGGTGGGCCAGGTTCTGCCTCTGGAACATGAAGCCAGTGGGGAAATAAAACATACTGTTAGGCTGCAATTTATCCATATGTCAACTTTAATTCAGGGCCTATGCCTCAGCCCCCAGCATTTGAAGGGCACAAAGGGTTCAAGATAAGGGCAGATTTGATTGGAATGTGCCAGATCAAATTTATACCTGTTATTGCTGTTCAGCTGTAAATCAGCAGGCCACGGGGCTTGCTCACCTTACTGTATATTACAGCCTAATGCTCATTTATGTTTGCTTTTTGCTTTCGCTGCCAGCTCTACTGCTGCACTGCTGACCATCGGACACTGCTGTGCCTGGGAACATTCAGATAACAGCAGTGGCAATGCGCCTGGGCTGGCAGATGGCCACGGCATCGCTCCTTTCTCTGTGCTGCTGTACTGGACAGGCTGGAACTCCAGTGTGAACTCCAGTTGAAGGGATTGCGACCCGTGCATGACTCCACATGGGAATAGAACACCCTGAAGTGTCTGTGGCTATGGATAAGCCCACGCCAGAGCAGATACATCTTGAAGTGGCTGTGTCTGTGGTTTTGTCTGTGCTGCAGTGGGTGTACCTCTGAAGGAGTTGTGGCCTGAGGATAGGTCCACAGTGGAGAAGGTACACCTCTAAGTATCTGTGGTTGTGGATAAGTCCCTGCTCCAGCAGGTACACCAGCATCACTGGTTGTGCATGAGGTTATGCTGGAGCACCTCAAAATGTGTGGCCATGGATAAACCCATGACAGAGCAGGTACACCCCTACAGGGACTGCAGCCATGCGTAAAGCCATACTGGAGCAGGGTCACTCCTGAAGGAACTGTGGCTGTGGGTAGGGCCACACTGGAGCAGGTATACCTCTGAAGGCATTGTGGCCCATGGATAAAGTCATGCTGGAATAGGTGCACCTGAAAGTGACTGTGGCTACGTCTGTGCTGCAGCAGCTATAGCCATGAAGAGGCTGTGGCTCATAGATAAGGCTCTACTTGGAGTAGGTACAACGCCAAGGGGCTGAAGTCTGTCCAAGACAGAGCAGGGACAATGGGATGAGTTCTTTGCAATGTTAAACCCAATGGTCTGGTCCAAAGGGACCAGGGGTGGAGATTGTGTTGCAAATAGCTTTACATTGTTGTAACATATGATTTGAGTTGTTACAGGAATTACTATAGGAGGAACCAGCCTGAACCAGTGGAGGACAAACAAGCTTTACAAGAAGCAGTACAAGTGCAGCAGTGACCAAACCTGAGCTGGCTTTGGTGCCTAATAACGCATGCAACACACCACCTTTCCCGTCCTGAGTGACCATCATAACAGATGGAGCCCGAAGTCATGGACTAAATGAACTCAGTAGACATTTTGCACACATTTTATGGGCACTTTATGGACATTTTATGGGGGTGGTCCATAGACATGGGGAAATATTTCTGTGTATTATATCAAAGGATGGGAAGGGAGGTGATGGGTAATGAGAACTTATTGAATAGTGTGACATAAATGACATGAGCATGACATAAACTATATGGATTAAGGGGTGGAGAATGTGCTGTTTTTGGCTGGGATAGAATTAATTTTCTTCCCAGTAGCTGCTATGGGGGTGTGTTTTGAACTGGTGCTGGAAACAGTGCTAATTCAGGGATTTTTTTGTCATTGCTGAGGAGCAGTTACACAGAGTCAAGGCCTTTTCTGCTTCTCAAACCAACCCACCAGTGAGGGGGCTGAGGGTGCATAAGAAGTTGGGAGGGGACACAGCCGGGACAGCTGATGCCCGCCTGACAAAAGGCACATTCCACACCATGTAATGTCATGCTCAGCTTATAAAGCTGGGGGAAGAAGGAAAGGGGAGACATTTGGAGGGACGGTGTTTGTCTTCTCAAGTAACGGTTACCTGTGATGGAGCCTGGCTTTCCTGGAGATGGCTGAACACCTGCCTGCTGATGCAAATGGTGAATGAATTCCTTGGTTTGCTTTGCTTGTGTGCGTGGCTTTTGCTTTACCCATTAAACTGTCTTGCCATCAACCCACAAGTTTTCTTACTTTTACTCTTTTGATTCTCTCCCTTATCCCACTGAGTGGGGCTTAGTTGCTCATGCACAACCACGACAGCTACAGGTTAATTTGTAGTACATGCATATGCCACCTTAAAACTTTGCCAGAACATATACTAATTGAATGTTTCTATGATTATGGCTACTATCAAGTCTGTTCATCTTTCTAACCAGTATTGCAGTGTTTCCTGAAATCCCCTTGATGTTTGTGTGCATTTGCTTTCTCTTATCTGATGCTTCTGTTTCTATAGTTTCTCTGTCTGTTTATATTATCTTGTTTTCTTTTCTCCTATATAATAGATTATTTTGGCAGGACCTATTTTGTTTATGTTTATGCTACATCTAACACTGTGTTATTCTGGTCCAAAATTAGGAATCCCACAGGCCTACAGTAATACAAACACTGCATGAAATGTGCCACTGAATGACCAACTGCTTTATTTAAAAGCTGTTTCACAGACTGCGGTTGGAACAGGCAGGAAATAGTCCACGTTCCCCACCATTTCACTGGCAGGTACCTTCCATGTTACTATCTGCTCCTTTTGCCTCCAGTTTCAAATCCCTGTCTTACAGCAACAGATCCTTTAGCCCTTTGCATATGGAAAAGAGAATTTGCTAAAATCTGAGCAAGTCACCAATCTCCCCTTCCCTTGCAACCCCATTTTATTATTTTGTGCACAAGTTTTATGATAAATTAATCATGTTATATTCAATTTTCACTAAATTACTTTGCATTACTGGTGCAGAAAATACTAAAGTAATTTTAAAATAATATTTTTCTCTAAAAGCAAGATAAATGAAAGCAGGGATGAACCTTTATTTCATTACGGCTATTTTTAATCTAGACTTTTATTGTGGCTGTTTGTCTTTCATGTGATGATGTAAAAAATATGAATATAAATTGAGCATACCTTTTATGATCATAAAAATACACAATAATAGAGTATTATTCTTGTAGCTTTCATTTTGTTACGTTTATGAAAAAATTTAAATGTGTGATTATATTATCTGCTTAAACTTTAGTTTTTGGTAAGATATAGAAGCTCGCTGCAATCACGTCCACTAGATGGCAGCGCTGAATATATTTTAAATAGCAGTTTAAGAGCTTAAACTTGCACAACTGACACCAAAGCTAACAAAGTCTACATCGGGTTTTTTTCATAAAATAGGAAAATAAACGGAAATTGAGCTCTCTCAAACAACATTTATTACTTAGCCATCAACTGCTAACTTCAACTCCTAGATTTTTTTCTGTCCTTCCCCAGGAACTGAGATTGCTTGAAAAAAAATCACAAATGTAATTTTTCCTTCGCTGTAAAAAAAAAGGGCGCTAACTTGTTTTCATGTCATTGCAGTTATGCAGTTAAAATTGTCTGTCTGTATAAGCAACCCTAGATAATTTTCCTTTCCTGTATTTTTTGGAAAAAAAAAAAAAATCGCAAAAAAAAAAATTTCTATAACAGCCAGCAGTGTGCCCAGGTGGCCAAGAAGGCTGATGGCATCCTGGCTTGTATGAGACATAGTGTGGCCAGCAGGACCAGGGAAGCAATTGTCCCCCTGTACTCAGCACTGGTGAGGCCTCACCTTGAATCCTGGGTTCAGTTTTGAGCCCCTCATTCCAAGAAGGATATTAAGGTGCTGCAGCGTGTTCCAACAAGGGCAAGGAAGCTGGTGAAGGGTCCAGAGAATAAGTCTTACAAGGAGCAGCTGAGGGAACTGAAGTTGTTTAGCCTGGAGAAAAGGAGGCTCAGGGGAGACCGTATTGCTCTCTACAACTACCTAAAAGGAGATATACTGAGGTGGGGCTCAGTTTCTTATCCCATGTAACAAGCAACAGCACAAAAGGAAATGGCCTCAAGTTGCGCTAGAAGAAGTTTAGATTAGATATTAGGAAAAACGTCTTCCCTGAAAAGGTTGCCAAGCATTGGAACAGGCTGCCCAGGGAAGTGGTGGAGTCCCCATCTCTGGAGGTATTTATGTGGCATTGAGGGACATGGTTTAGTGGTGACCTGGCAGTGCTGGGTTAACAGTTGGACTTGATGATCTTGAAGGTTTCTTCCAACTGGAACAATTCTATGGTTATTGACACATACTATTACATATTTACAACTTGTATTTAAAGATCAATGAGTTGTAAAACTTCTGTAATTCAGTAACTCTGAATCTAAATGAGTCTAGAGCACTTTTCAGATATAGAACAGCAAAAGCTTTTGGATCTTTCATTTCTTCCATTAGAAGGTTGTATATCCTTCCTGTTCAGTGAGTCTATCAAATGCAGACAGCTCAGGTACTTGTTATTTGTGGGATGGAATTAGATATAATAATTTACTAACAAACAAGCAATCTGACATTTAAGAGGTTTCTGTGTTCCTATTTATCACATTGTTAATCTAAGCAAACTGGGGAAAAGAATAAAAGAGCTTCCAATGAAGCTCTTACTTGACTGTTTTTCTGACTGACTGAAAATGGAGGAGTTCTGCCTGGGTCACCACCTGGCTGGGTTTAAATTAATTATTGGAACTTTGCTTTCAGGGTTTTAATTTGAATGTGAAACTATCCCTGAAGCTCACTAAAGTAAACAAGCTACTTTTTAGAGTTTTCATGCTTTAGCTTATATGCATAAAATCCCAAAGATACTATACATTACAAAACTGCAGTAACAGAGCTGAGTACACAGAACTGTTAAAACATTATGTATCATCTCATCTGCTGCATTAGGATAACAAAAGAGCCATGTAAGCACACTGAACCTAAGGGAAGGAAAGTTGGCAAGTTCCAGAGTAAGTTAAGTTATTTTACCTCTACCCCTTCATGATTAAGAAATATATTTGTTTACACTGTCAGCAGCAAACCAAACAAAACTCTAAAACCAGGCCAATATTATTCCTACTCCTCTCCTTCCCCTTTAACTCAGAAATTGCGTAATTGCCTTCAGAAAGTGATTCAACCTCTTTTTTTAGCAGTATGTCTGCTTTTTATAAAAGATGTGTAGATCATATGCGCCATAGTAAAATCATAGTAAAATAATCCTCATGAGGAGATGCTTGTAACATAATGAAAAAGTATTGCTCAACAGATACTGTGAGAGTAAAAAGTCTGTTTCTTTTTGTTTGCTAGGCACAATGTTTTGGAGAAAATAGTCATGTAAACCTTGAGTGGTTCTACCTCTGTACTTAAAATGTAAACCCCAGCAGACTGCTCTTTGACATCTCTGTGTGGGGTATGTATAAATACACATAGAAGAAAAACATTTGAGCTCGGTGACTGCATAACCCTTAGTGATGATGAGTCTTAGACAATACAACTTAGCTGTGAGACAAGGTTGAACTTGCAGAGCTGTTGTTTCCTGACCAAAAAAAAAAAAAAAAAAAAAAAAAAAAAAAAAAGAGCAAGTAATCTTTGTCTTCCATAAAATATGACAAATAGGAAATGTCTAGTGCCCATTTCTAAAACATCATTTTCCAAATTAAACTAAGCATCATTCCACTAACAATTTCTTAAGGTTCTTTTTTTGATAAATTATTTTATAAATATGTATATTTGTCTCTCAAATAGTTCAGTAAGACACATTTTTCATACTAATGGAGACTGAAACCTCCCGTTATGTGCAAAAGTGGTACATAAATAGAATGAGAAAAAATAGTTCATAAATAAGCCAGCTCACAAAATATCGTCATCAAGGAGATATAGATTAGTTGAGCTAGCATTTGATAAGAGATTTCCTCTTCAGGAGAAACATGTTGCTTTAGTCACTCCTGTGTATTACTGGTAGATTAAGAACTAACAGCTCTTGACATGAAAGAAATACAAAGGCTCTGTCACATAAACTGCACCATGCATAGCCCAATAATCTCCTGTTATATCAAATAATATTCTATTTGATTATTTTTCACGTGTATCTCTTCCTTCTCTTTATAGCTCCCAGACACCTTTATTTTGTGTCTAGTAAGCTCCATTTATTAAATTGCTTTTGCTTTTCATTTTTCACTCTTCATTTTTGCTTTCCACTGTCACTTACAACCTTCCAGCACCAAGAAAAAAACCTGCTCCCCTACCCAAAACAAGCTACAGGTGCTAGAGAATCTACAGCCAGACTTCTCACCAAATGCTAATGCTTCTTAGTATTTTTTTTCATATTTACATTGCATAGTTGTGAATGAATATGACATCTTTAGATGTGTTTGTCTTTTGCTGCCTTGTCTGAATGGTGATGTTATTCAACTTCGTGTAAGGTAGTTTCTCAAGGTCTTACTATTCCTGCCACATTAGTGCATTGCCTTACCTTGCTTTACAAGATAAATCTTTTGGAAAGCATGATTGTATGCAAACAGTTTGTGGTGTGTAAGTTCCTGCAGCACAGTATATTCACATTAAGCTACCTGAGCCTTTTTTTAAACCTTTCAGGAAGATTTTCATACTGGCAAACTGTTTTCTGTGTACTTGTTTTATACAGCCTATGCCAAAGACTTTTAACAGTAATATTTATGTATTGAAATCTTAAATAGAATTCAAGCAGTTGTTATTCATGTCAGAAGTTATTTATGTCGTAAGTAAAAAATAATGTTTTATACAAATTTTATACTTTTCACCAAAGAAATTCAAAGATCTCTACAAACTAATACATTGTAAATGGTTAAGAATACTGTGAAGTACATATTATGTTCCTGTTATGAGGAAACTATTATATAGGGAAAGTTCATTATTCAGCAGGGGAAAGGAGAAAATGTCATGTAATAGATCTTAGTTGCCATTCTTTTTTTCTGCTGCAGCAGAAACACCACCATGCTTGTCTTGAACTCACCAATCAATTCTTTAAACATTTCACCCACCTTACAGTGTTATCTAAGCAGAATATTATTTTTCCACCATAAAGATTTCTTTCATGAAATAAGTAAGTGACAAATGTGTACACAGCAATTGATAAAATGCCAAGTTATTTGCCAAACTGTGGGTTTGCCCATTTTTTTCTTTATTCTGTCTCCAATGTGTGGGGAGATAATGGTGCTGGAGAGCTGACCTAGGAACGGAAGGGGAGAAAACAGACACTGTGAATGGTGTCAATTCTCCTTCTCATAAAGCTTTTATTATAGCATACCAAATATCTAACTACATATTCACAAATCATTCTGTTTGTTTGTGCTGTTGTTCAAGCAGTGATTAATCACATGGCCACAGTTTAGCTGCTAGTGTACTCTGGTTTACTTTGGCAGGTTTTGGTGCATCACTAAGTACCCCTCCTTTCGCACCACAGGACATATCAGATAGTAGCACGTCACTTGTGATTCCTGGTCAGGATTCATAAAATCAGATTTCTGATTACAAATCCTAGAAGAGTAAAAAAAACAAATCACAAACAAACCACAGTGAAATGTTGTATTTCAGACTGTACATCTGTGCTTTGAGGTGTAAAATATTGTAGCATTACAAGGTATTATCCAAGACTGAATCACTACAAACCCAAGAAAATGAAAGTAATTATACTTTTTAAAAATTGAACTAAATTAGTTTTTGATACTGCCTTCAACAATAATAACCTCCAAGCCTTCCAGATAAAAAAATCCTGTTACTTATATGACACAAGGAAGTGTTGAGCTACCTGAGGTACTGCAAAGCCTCACAGCTATTAGGCCAGACTTCTCACTAAGCCATACCTGAGGCTTCTCAAGGCTATTCCTTTCTGTGCTTCTGGCTTCTGCAACCCACAAAAGTCAAGGCAGTACCTTAGCACAGAACAAATTTAGGCAGTATTGATTTTCAGAGGTTCCAGTGATGGGCAGTGGTGAAAAATAAGAATAAAAGGATCAGTAATTTGCTCTTATACTACTCATACTTTACTCAGCCTTACTTCCATTTTAATGTAGTTTAGGAAAGGAAACATAACTAAATACAATCCTACAGATGTGTAACATTTTTTAAAAACCTATATATATTTAGAAAAAAAAAGTTTACAAAGCTTTTACCTTTTACTATATTCTTCAATATTTGCCTTTTTAAAGGTGTGCTATTTCTGCTTCTATTTGTAAGCCAATGGAAATACATATTTTTCTTGCATCACTAGCAGTTTGTTATAAAATAATAGGTAAAATAAATTATTAGTATTATATTTTATATTCATTGCAGTATTTTATATTTTATACTCATTACAGTGGACTTCTTGCCTAATCTGTTCTGTTTCAGAGGGATCAGGATTCTGTTGCAGCATGGGAGTATTGGTTACTTTTGACTTTCATCACACTTACAAAATAAGTTGTGAAAGAGGTGACTGCACCTTCCTGTCACCTCTCTGCAAGTTCTGCATTTGTCCTGCAATTCCTTTGGCAACTATGAAAGAGTAGAGGTGGGGTTATGTAATGACCCGCTAAAACTTGACTGGGCCATGAAGAGATCTGCAGTGCAATTATTTTATGATAATTCAGTCTTTTCTAGGTTCATATACCAAATAAGGAATTAATTTATGTCCTAT
Source organism: Coracias cyanogaster (assembly GCA_033124195.1). Classification (NCBI taxonomy): domain Eukaryota; kingdom Metazoa; phylum Chordata; class Aves; order Coraciiformes; family Coraciidae; genus Coracias; species Coracias cyanogaster. The sequence continues at coordinate 4,061 of JAVSBS010007153.1, read as the reverse complement.
GGCAATAACTATAAACATGCAATTTTTAAGAAGACAAAGATGTAGACATCTAACATCAGATTACATAAGTGAAGAAAACCAGAACACCGTTAGAAATGCCTCACAGTGAGCTTCATTAAGTGTTGCATGAGACCACATTTACTGGACATCTTTTAGCTCAGTATTCTGTGGGAATTATTTCTGGCATAATAAACTACCTATAAGTTATAATTTCCTTTACATAAATAACATTTAGGGCATTTCAGACATAATTTGAATAGAAGTTTTTCTTTAACTGAAAAGTTATATTGCATCATTACTAAACATTTAGGATGTGTAGGTGTGGAATGGGCTAAAAAGAAAAAAAAAGTAACATACCAAATGGCTCTAGGATGAAGAAACCATCACAGAACAAACATTTAAACATCAGCCAAGAGCACAATACTAGGACCAATTCTATAGTGCATAATCAAAGCAAAATTACTCGATATCAGTTTTATTTTCAATAGACTGCCAGTCTAGAATGTCAGTCTAACCTATATCATCTTCAAACATCTGAATTCTAATTTAAAAGAAATTTACAAACAATATAAGTGGCATATCCTTTTTTCTATCTTTACTTATGCCATGGCAATCTATGAACCTTTTTACAAGAAAAGTACATAAGTATTTAATAAGATTGTAACTGAAATTGACCAAATTATTTTAACCCTATTCCTTAAAAAATCTATTGAAAAGATAGCTGTGAAGACCCAATAACATAAAATCAGTGGTCTTAAGATTACATAGATGGCGTCTATACTGATGTAATATACATTGGTGAAGTACTAACCTTCTCTGCAAAGAGCATCGACTTTCCTTTAGTGTCAGAGCTAGTTGAAGTTGCTCCAAATCCCTGCTCACTCATGTATCACCCTCCCTCTGCAGAGGTAGAACTTCTCTCTGTGTAATGGTGCAGTAGACTAAAGAATTGATCCAGGTTGCAAGAAACCCTTTTTCTTGATATATTATATCTAACCAAATTACTTGCCCATACAGGTCTGGGTTGCGCAAACAGTGGTATCAATGTCACTGAGTAGCTGGGAATGAGATGCCAGAGGCAACTGGGGGCTGCTTAAATTGACATTCTTCTTTCTGCTACACTTTTAACTTCTCTTTACAGAATTTCTGACTTTGCCCACCAAAGCCAATGAACAACTGAAAAGTAACTGCTACTGAACCACTGATACTTCCTTGAATCTACAGGACATAGCATCAGGTTGGAGATTTTAGGTTAGAGAGAAAAGATGGCCCAGGTAGTCACTCTGATGGCAGCAAAGTGCCCAAATTCCAAATATATGTTCGGAACCATCTTATGTAAATTATGACAATCATAAAGAATCCTAACCTGTGCAGCCTTCTTGTGGATTGCTTTTGTTCTTAGCACTGAAATTAAATTGGTTCATATCAGGGACTGATACCAATTTAATTAGAACCATTTTAGTTAGAGTGACTCACTTCTGTAGCAGCTGTTTTGGCCTTAGGCAACAAATCTCGTACCTAACCCTGCCACATCGAGAATGCAACGCTTCCTTTCCATTGCCCTCCTCTTCCAGCCCACCAACTTCAGTAAGACCTATCAAGAGCTGAAGGTGTTTTGTCATCTTTATATCACCAAGGACTAAAATCCATTTGGCAGCTCACTCACTCCTCTGATACACTTCATTAAATTATCAGTGAGAAGGGGTATAAACAGTAATAAATGTTTAGTTAAACATTTCCAAGCTGCTTATGGCTTATTTAAGAACTAATAGAAAATAACTGCTTTTCCAAACCTACACTCTAAGATTTCCATGGAAATTCTCAACTTGTTTATAAATAACTGACTCCAGTGGTTTCCATTATGTAACACACTCATTCAACCTTTCTTCCTGTTTGTAATCAGATTTCTACCTTCAAAAATATTTTTGAAGTTCCACTAGTATCACAGCAGCTACTTTTGGGTCTTTGAGTATATGAAGCAAAGACTGAATTTCTTCCAAAGGCTTCACAGCAGAGTTATTATCATAGTTTTACCGTTGCCTGTTCATTTGATTATGTTATTATTCTATCAAATATTTTCTAATTCACCAGAGGTTTCCTGGTAAGGCACGTCTTTTGATGCATAGGATAGCAATATTGTACCTAATGGGTTAGCTGTCAAACCAGAGGGTTATTCATCGTGGGAAGATAAACTCCTATTTAAAACCTTGAAAAGACACGTAAAATACATGTAACAAACAAAATGAGGGAAACAGAACTGAAAACAGGAAGGGGGTGTTGTTCAAGATTTCAACAAAGGAAATATAGGATGAAAACTGAAAACTTGCACAAGTGAGAAGGACATTAAAATGTTTGTATTCTTTGCACCAGATGTGATTTTGATAGCTTCGTTAACTTCTGTGAGGCAAGTTAACAAACTTAAATGCTTAAAGGCAAAAGCCTTTGCAAAGAAATATAACCAATCTTTCATGAAGTCAGAGACCAAAGTTACTTGGCTGTTTTTAAACACAGGAAATCAATACCTTGCTTCACTTCATTCTATGAATAAGACTGAATATTTGACCCATACAGACCTATTACCAATCCTGACACACACATCCTCCAATTCTTCAACCACAATGAGTCATGTGAAATTAACTCGGGTTTTTCATTCTTATTTAGCACACTATTTAACAGTTTCTCACAGAGAAAAGTAAAAATGGGTAAATACATAATGTCACTTCAGAATATAAGTGGACTGATGTACAGACACATATTTTTAAATATACTGAAGTGTAATCCCTTCTGACGCTCCTTTGTACAATACTGAACAGCAGTAAGTCATGTTAAAACACTGCTACTAACGGAGTTTAGGGCCCGGGCATTTACGACATTTTATCATTATTAAAACTGAGAATATGGGCCTCATACTTCCTGGAACAAGAAATGCTCAAACATACAGTACAACCCAAACATGACTCATGACATTTGAGCGTATCCCGGGGCGGCGAGCCGGGAAACACGCACGCCGCTCCCGTTCCTTGTCTCCTGGCAAATTCTGATCTATTTAGCCTAATAAATACAAAATACGATGTCACACTCTAAAAGGAAAAATATGTAACATCAAGAATAGCTGACGGAAGGGACGTGCTTTCGGTAATCGGAAGACTGAAGCCAGGCCGCGGGCTCTCGCTCCGCGGGCGGCTGTCCCGCCGGCCGGCTGCCTGCCGCTCCCCCCGTACGTCCGCTTGTACCTCCCTACTCCAGCACTGGGGGCAACCAGCGGTTTGTGCAACGGCCCCTTCGCCGAGGATGGCTCAGGGAAAGCGCCAGCCCCGCCCCGCGGGGCTCTGCGGGGAGGCCGCTCCGCCGAGGGCCGGCGCGGCCCCGCCAACCGCCCTTACCGGCGGAGCTTGGCTGGGCCCAGCTACGGCGCACTTCGAGTGCCGTGGGGAGAACGGGGCCAGCCCTTGGCCGCAGCCGAGGCAGCCCGGCGCCGCCAGCACTGACGGCCCCGCACGGCCTGCCTGCCGGGCCGCCGCCCTACCCCCGGCACCGGGGCGCCCGCCCCTCCCCTACGCCGGCGGCTCGTCCCGCCCCCCAGCCAATGGCAGGCGCTGGCGGCAGGCCCGCGGCAGCGGTTGGCCGGTGCGCCGGCTGTTGGGCGCGCCGTGGCCAATCGGCGGCGCCGCCTAAGCCCCGGCTCCGCCTCCTTCCGCGGCCTCTGGGGCTGGGAGTCGCTGCAGACGCCATTTCCTCAGCGCCCCCGCGGCGGCGCGGCTGCATCAGCGCTGACGTGAGGCCGACGTGCGGCCCCGCCCGGCCCAATCCCCCCCACCCCCTGTGACGGGGGCACCACGTACAGGGCGGCGGGTGAGTGCGGGAGGGGGCGGGGACACGTGTGCGCGCGGCCCGACCCTCTGCGGGCCGGGAGCGGGGGAGCGCGGAGGGCAGTCGGCCGGCGCTGGCAGCGCGGAGCGGAGCGCAGGGCAGGGCCGGGGAGGGGAGGGCAGGCAGGGGGGCGCTGTGCCGCTCGGCTCGGCCCCTGCCGCCGGGAGCGCGCAGGAGGGGGCGGAGGCGCG
>JAVSBS010007152.1:0-17219 GCA_033124195.1 Coracias cyanogaster | reverse complement strand
GTTGCTGAGTTCAGTGTTGGCCTGTGTGATCAGGCAACAGATGGCAGCATAAAATGATGATGGCTGAACCAGCACAATAGACACGGAGCCTAGTTTATTTTTGGCTCATGTTTTAAGATTGTTTGGTAAACTATTTCACACACAGGAGACTTTGTACTGCAATGGGCATTTGACTCATCATTTACATGGTTAAATAGAGAGATCAGAGGTCTAAATATGCTGAAATGCTTCTCTAAACTATATGTAGTCTAATACTTCCTATGGAATTAAATAACAGTAAGGCTGTCACTTTAAATATATGGAAATCTCTTGACTTTAATGATACAATTGCAAGACTTTCCTACAGCCATAAAGCACATGACTAATCTGGAGTGAGTCTTTGAAGTGCAAATTGTACATTTCCCACCAAACACTTGAAGTGAAAGATGGGAAACATCAATTCACACTACTGACAAAAAAAAGACTCCAGTTTGTCACAAGAAGAAAGGTTTTAAATTTGCAATTTTCATCTACCAGATAAGGTGTTAATGAATTTTATATTTTATCCAGATGGGTATGTAAATTTTTTATGAACTTTGTTACAGAGCATCTATTGTGCAACTACTGAAAAGGGTGGAGACAGTAGTCTGTTCAGGGGGAAAACATCAAATTCACCTTGTCATGGTTTTCTTTTCCTAGTTCCTTCATGGATTCTGACATGGGAGCCTTGTCCAACACGGTGATTGAAATCTGCTGAAATACATATATTTTTTTTTCCAGTAAGTTTCAGATCAGACCAGAATTGCACAATCCAGAAAATCTCCTTTTGAGATTAGTCAATGTCCAACACTCTTACCAATTCACTTTTCTTTAGGTAATAAACCACATTCAATAAATTAAAAGGCATTTCTTGGGGTAGAAGTGGAGGGTTCCATATAAATGGTGTTGATCCTGTGATTCACCTATGGTGTACAGCGAGTGTTTTGATTTCTCTATAGAAGCAAAATAAGAGCTGTACAGCAAAAGCCAGTTTCCTAACGACAGGTATATTTTAACAACGTCACTCCTTACCCTCCAAATTATTGAACATATACACGAAATATTTTGTTATAAGGTCTGACTTCTGTATAAATTGAAATACTACTTTACATCAAGAATAGATGAGTAATTTGCAACAACCTAATATGAATCTTAAACTACATCTACAGTTAGAGGATTCCACTTAAGTTTAAGTGGAATATCCTGTATTTCAACTTGTGCTGCCTATTCCATCTTGTCTTGTCACTAGGTACACCTGAGAAGAGTCTGGCTCTGTCTTCTCTACACCCATAATGCCTATGTAATTATGATGAAAGTGTTTAAAGTATTTGTAGCTCCAGATGAGAGTAAGGCAATCAACTGATTTTCTTCTGGATTTATTCCATTGCCTTCTTCAACTCTGTCTCTTATGTTATGACTTCTGTTTTGGTGTATGAAGTTGTATTACAAATACAGGAATTATGCAACATGAAGTTGAAGCCTTTGTTAAAATGTGAGGAGCAATCAGCTTTACAGAGCTATTCCTTACAACTGAGTCATAAGAGCTATTTCATATCTGAAACACGCACACTTTAAGTCATAGGTGGCTGCATACATCTGGCTCTTTGTATTAGTTAAACAATCCACTGCAATCCATGAAACATTTAAAAAATTTTGCTTTGGAAACACTCCTCAAACATGAATTCTACCTCAAATTACTAGGAATTTTTCAACTATAGACCATTTCCTAAGTGCAGAACTGAGTCCAACCTAGATTTATCTCATCAGTGGAATAAATCGCTGGGACAAATTTCATGCTTGGCTACAGCAACATGAATGTAAAGTAGATTCATTGACGTCAACTGGGTAACTACAGATTTATGCTGCCATTAGTGAGAAGTGATTTGCTGGAAATGTTTTCTTTTTCACGCCCTCATTGCTACAGTTTCTATATCAGTAAAATGCGTAATAGTTATTATTTGGCCTTAGCAGCATTTTAACAATTAAATTGCAAAGAGGTAAAACTTGCCGAAATCGGGCATAAACAATGATTTTAAGTGCTTCCTTTCTGTAAGTAGTAGGAAACCTGTGTTTTCTAGGAAGATTCAGGTGTCAGGCTGCTTCTCTGTCCAACTGTTCCTTTTAAATCTAACTCTTCTATTAACAGACATAACTATAGTCTTAGAGAGAGTAGCTTCTGCAATTCGTGACAGTAGGTACTGCAGAAGAGACAAATGGTATTAGCTCACCCTGAAGAAAAGAAGGGCTGTGCAGTGAACTTAATACTTACTAAGTACCAGAGAAGTCATGAGGGAGAAAGATGTTGTTGATATGGCACTCAAATACGAAACAACATCACATGACACTTGGTTTCATGAGCTTCATTGTTCCTGTAAATCAGCAGATTCATAAACAGTATCTTCTCTGAGTTAACATCACTTCCTCACGAAAAGGGTGATTAGACACTGGAATGGACTACCCAGGGAGGTGGTGCAGTTGCCATCCCTGGAAGTGTTTAAGGAAAGATTAGATGTGGCACTCAGTGACATGGTCTAGCTGATGTCGTGGTGTTGGGTCATAGGCTGGACTTGATGATCTTTGAGGTCTATTCCAGCCTCAATAATTCCGTGATTCTATGATTAACTTTGTGCAACTAGGGAGAAACAAGAGCATACGAAAGGTGGTGGATCACCGCAAATTGCAAAGAGCTGTTTGGGTAATCCATTCTTGCAAAATTATTCTCCCTATTCTAATAATATGCACAAATAGTAGGTTTCCTAGCTACCAGCAGCACCAGGTTTGTGGGTCTGTTGCAGGATGAGGTAGTGGGGGAAGGATCTTAAGAAACTTCAGCCTTCACCTCTTTTTCAGCTCCCTGTTTATGGCAGTGGTCGTTAATGACAGAGTCCAATGGAAGGAAAGGGCAATGGAAAAATATATTTCAGACCCACCTGAAATAAGTTAGGTATCAACTTTGTCATGGGCATCTCCAGAATGGCCTTGTCCATTAGTATTGATCACTGTAATGGTTATCAAGCCTGGTAACGCTATACTTTTTTTGGTGACAACTGCCATCTCTCTTACAGCAAATGCAATGGAGCAAACCCCCAGCATTAATTCAGCAGATTGATAGTGTACTTTAGTTTATTGCAATCTTACGGTTTGCATTTTCTATCTGCCCTTGTGGCCAGCTTATCTTCTTTGGAAAAACACTTTCAATCTAGTGATATATTGCCCGATACCCTTCTTAAAATGTCATATAAAATTGAATTTTAATAGACACAGTTGGTAATAATCAATGACCTTTTAGGAGATACTGTGACAATAAGTGGTTACAGACTATCTTGCCTGAAGTATCTGCAATGATCCTATTCATTCTCCAAATATCTGAATAATTTCTCCAGAAATTTAATGAAATTTCACAGGCTAGTAGATAGGGCAAATAGTCTCTTTTGCCTTTTCTTTGTGGTATCTGGAAAGAAGGTTTTTGAAAAAAAAGCAAACATGTAAACTACATTGTGTAATTTTGTATTATGAGAGACCACATACAGAGTCATCACATCTAATATAGGTTGTGGCTGCACTGAGATTTTAAAAGTGACATTTCCCTTACCTCAGCCACTTTGCAGTGGGTTTGTCTGGCTACACTCAGCAAAGCTACAGGTTTGCCTGGCTAAGCACCTCCACTGAGGTCCTGGGAAAGTTAATATAGCTAAAGCTTAAGTCTTCTCTGTTGTGGTTAGTTTGCTACAAATACTCAAATTAACTACAGTTACTCACTGTGCAATTACTATTTGGATTGTGTTTCAGGTGGAGATTGGAAGAAGAATTCAGCTATGGATGTCTGTACTAGAAATACCAGTTCATGTAAGTAGAACAAACTGCGTGAATGTAGCAGTGGGTAACCGCATTTCTCAGGGAAACAATCTATTAGTTTAAAAACAGTTTACTAAAAAATTGACGCTAGGATCAGCTTATATCATAAGCTGCCAGATGTAAAATTTTAAGTTTCATTGAAAGCTGTGTCCTGTGTAGCACATTTGACTTATCGAATGGTGTACTGAGATAACTTAAGAAAGGAGGGAGTTGCTCTCCATACAATGTCCTTCAGTTCTATCCCTAAGCAAGGACTCTGACCGAGCCTGGGGAACAGGTTGCTCGGCAGGCAAAAAAAGAGACAGGAGAAGAGAAAATACATACAATCTCTTCACAGGTGTTGTGGGTTGACCCCCGTCAGCAGCCAAGCACCCACACTGCTGCTCACTCACTCTCCCCGTCTCCATGATGTCTTGGGGGAGAGCATGGAAAGAGGAAAAAGTGAGGAAACTCATGGTTCAACATAAAAACAGTTTAATAGGTGAAGGAAAGAGGGAGGGAAAACAAACAAACAAAAAGTGGTGAAAAAGCAGTAATGAACCACCTCCTGCTGGCAGACTGACGTCCAATTTCTGTGCAATGGCCACCTTGAAAGCCAAATCTCCCTGCCTCTCTTCTCTCCCCAGCCCTGGCCCCTTCTTCTTATACACCATGATGTTATGGGTCATGGAATAGCCTTTTGGCCAATTTAAGTCATCTGTCCCAGCTGTGTCCCCCTTCCCAACTTTTCTGAGTATTTTTAGGTTTTATCTGTGGAGTTCATTATCTATTTAGGATTGTGCAACAAATTCTTCGGCAGGAAAGATGGTCAGTATCTTTTTTGCTGTTTAGTCATAAAATGTTTTTTGTGCTACATCCACTACTTATGACAGACTAGCACAAATAATTGTGTGATAATTAATGGCTTGCCAAAAAGCTTGTATTTTTTTAAACAAAAATTTATTCAAAAGGAATTTTAAGCAGGCACTTTCAGTGCTCAATTGAAATTATATCTTGGCAGACATTATTTATCTGCCCCACTACTTGAAATATAATGAACAAAGTTTGATACACTGCAGAGAGAGAATTGAAAAGGAAGGGCAAAACACTACATGGAAGTATCAAAATGCACTGAACTCAGCGAAATGCATTGAAGTACATCATATTACCAATAAGTAGCCAATGGAATGCCAGTTTTCCATCAGAGGCATAATCATGCACTTCAGGAAAGTGATACAAATCCAAATGAGACTATCTTTTCTAACCATAGACACATCTGAGTAAGAGAAGTATGTTAAAATGTACTCCCAATGTCAAATCCTTGCAGTTATTTTTAATGAAGTTGAGAATTGGCATAGACTTGAGGTTGATTTATGTATTTATTTATTTTTGTGATGAAAAAGTTGAAATTTAAGGACTCTATCAAGTTACATTTTATATATATGATAGCCATGACCTGACAGTAATGGTTTGGCTCTACACCCCACCGAGAGAAAAGACTTCTCTTAGTTTAATTACAATGAAGGATGAAAACAATTAGCAGGATCAATCCTGTCTACCTATTTGCTTACATAGATGTAAACTTCTGGACTTAGGCCTTTTGGGTGAATATCATTACTACTATGACTGACAATTGGAGAATGTCCTTTGTTTTCTCCATTTTTCTTCAGATCAATTGTTATTTCTTAAGTGGCAAATTAGCTGTCAGGAATTCTATGTCCTATGACAGCTTCTGCTGTTATTGGGGTGTGTTTTTTGCTGGTTTGGCTGTTGTTTTTTCTCTTACCTTTCACTGTAACTCAGCAGCTCTGTATTTCACTTTATTGCTTAATAATGCGTATCTGCCAGGACTGTTGTAAGGTTGAAATCCTTAACATTCAGAAAGCATTGAGTTACATTGGTAAAATCATGGAAAGTATTTTACATTAGTATGGTAAAGAAAGTAATGGTGTTGTAGAAATAGAAGCCTCATTATTCATTGGAATTCAGACTCAGATTAATGAGGATATTAGTTAGGCTTCTTGAGTTGAAAAATCTGACCTAAATACTTTTCCTGTATTCAACCGTATCAAAGCTTCAGAACGCAGTTTCCTGATTTAAGGTGTGGATTCCTCATTGTTTGGCAAAATGTAAGAGAATTAAGAAGAGGTATGGATGCTGCAATTGTCCCTGAGCGTTTGGAAAGAGCTCAGGCATTCTATGTTTGACCCTCATAAATATGAAACTGAAGTGTCACAGTCAGAGGAACTAAAATGGAAAATTAAAGTGCTAGAGAAGTTGCTTAAAAAATACCTCTCTTTAATCCTGCCCTACTTTAATAGTAGAGACACATAAAGGTGGAAGAGGAACTTTTGCTAGGAGCATAAAACTTAAATTCCACATCTCCTTATGAAAAGGAACAAAAGCTTTGACATACCGTCACGTGTAACAGGTTTCGTTTTCGCAGCAAAGAGTAAGAAGATAGATACAAATAATAGAAATAACAGTTACTTCATCCACTGGTGGCTTGATTTTTTTTTTTAATTAATAGACCAATATGCATAAGCTGTATGGACACTGTCACTGTAGTAAGTGACAGATACTTGCTGAACTGCAATTAATTTATACCATCTCATTCAGTTGCATTTTCAGCCAATGCTTTTACCTTCTTTTTCTCTTACTAGCTGTAGTTTTCAGATGTTTTCCTTGCATGGCCTTCACTCTGCTTTTTCAAAATTGGGCTAATGACATGCAGAAAAGGACTCTTTGTGAGTACTTGTTGCTAAGCCAATATCCCTTTAATTTTTTAATACAACAAAATAAGAAGTCAGGCATGCTTTTGAACACAAATAGCAAAACTACTGGAGCAGCTTCTGTGCAGCAGAGAGAGACACATCAGCCTGTCTAATCTAATTTCAGAGTTCCAGCTGCTCTGAGGTCAAGGAGGATGGCGAGTAAGATGAAACAACAGCAACGGCAGAAAGTAGGAAACCATTAACTAATTGGAAGAGAGAGGCGTCCATCCTTTGGTCAGAGAGAAACCCTGATTAAAATATGTCAAGGGTACAGCTGAGAAGTTGCAGGGAAAAGGAGAGTAAAGTGCCTTCTCAAGCACTGTGATGTGAAATGGAAGGTAAGAATAATTGCCCAAGGCAGTTCAGAATTATTTTTGACACAAGGGGAGGCAATATTGTAGGCTTATACAATACAGCTGAATACTAGCTATACATAATGATATTAGTGTAGATATAGGTCCATGTTAGAAGATGAAAAGAAGCTGTGAGAGTAGCTTGCATAGTGGATTGAAGTGGGGAAATAGTATTTGGATTTTCCCTGCTCAGTCTGGAAATCTGCGGCTATTTTCACAAGGTTTCCATAAAGATTCCTCTGGCTTTCACCTTTCATAACTATATACTCATGAGGAAGAAGGGTAAAGTCTAAAGATCCTATGGTTCTTCTCTTTGCTTGTTCAGAAACTTTTCTTCATGAAAAGTAAATAGAATAAACTCAAACCTCTCAAAAATGAGCTGAGTGGATTGTGAGGTACAAGTGGTTCAAACTGAAGTGGCTGCTCGGTAGAGCTGAGAATGTGGGCACCAAAGAAAAGCAGAAGATGAACATTCATCAAATTTTGCTCTGAAGAAAGGGCAGAACATAAATGTTTGTGAAAAATTTAGGGAAATTAATGAACACTCAGCCTCTGGTTCTTTCTCTAAATTTTTCACAAACATTTATGTACTGCCCTTTCTTCAGAGCAAAATTTGAACTTCCAGTTCTGCTTCCTTCAAGGATAAAACAGCCAGATGCAAGAAAAAGGAGGTCAGCAATGCAAGGGAAAATTCAGGAAGAGGAAGATATAATGATCATGCTTATAGAGCACGAGTCCTCCACACTGGCATTTTTTCAATAAGACATTTAGGATAACAAAAAGTACAGATATTGGCAAGCATGTAACCCCATGGTACTTTCTGTGGTGCATGTTTTGTCAGTTTTCCTTTTGGAGGCTTCCCTGTCCAGAGTAATTTAAACTGCTCAAATTACAATGTATTAGGACAGACCCTGAAATGCTATTATGCCAGATAAGTACTGCTGGAGAGCAGTTTGTTCCAAACTAGAAGTTTCCAGTTGCATCCTCAGTATCTCACGAATCACCAGGTAGCTGTTTACATTTGTGACATCCAGCTTACCTGTGTTTATATAGAGACAGAGCATAAGTGCTATTGGACAAAATCTAGCTCAGAACAGCCTTGTTCAGGCAGCCTGTCCAATAGTCTAGTCACACCTGTCCTGTCAGTAGAGTAGTTCTAGGTGAGATGAGCACACTGCCTTTGCTAACATCAAGGCAAGGGTCAAGACACTAGAGGACAGAAATCAAAGTCATTAAAATTATTTTTTTACATATGTTATAAGATCCTTTGATGTGCAGCAGAAGGAAACTTTCAGAAAAAGTGTTGCCTATGTATGTGCTTGTCTACTTCTAACATGAACTTACAAGAATATTAAAAAGAGGAGTTTAAGAAAACAAAACCACTACCTCATTAAGACCCATTAGATGAATCTATTCCCTGGAATTTATATATATTTAAAACTTTATTACCAACACCCAGAATCTTCTCTTCCATATGAGTTGTATATATTATAAAACACAGATATAATCAGGAACAAAATGCTAGAAATCTCTTTATAAAGTAGTGATGACTTGTTCTTAGGGATCTTTCTTCTGAGTCCTAGAATGGCAGGTACATTGCTTAGTCAAATCTAAGGAGAGCAAATGAACTAGTCACCTCCTTAATCTAAGCTCCCTGACCGGTATATTCACGATTAGTAGTAGAAATTCCCTTTGGAATTCAAACAAGTTATATTCATAACACTTTCTGGGATGTTGCATGAAAGCAACAAATAAGAAAATGTGATTTGGTAGCTTTCTGACCTATTATGTCTCAATATGTTGTTTTCAGTGATGCACTTCCATTAGTAAAAAGGTAGTTAACAAATATGAAAATTATAGTATTGATCACTGTCTTGTTTTAGTTCAGAAGGAGGCATGCTGTTAAGTTATGAGCAGTTTGTAGGTAGTAAGCCATATTTAATGCAGAGGATCAAATAAATACTTTCAAAGCTGCATAAAATCCTACCAAATTAAATGAGATGTAACTTCTCTGCAGCCAAGTTCTTCCTATCAAGGTCATTACAAAGTGTTACAGGATGTGATGTTACTCTCCATTTAATGATGACTGGTTCCATTGGTTTTGTCTGCCATACACAAAACATTAATCTTTCTGGAGTATATATTCATCTATTCCTATGGTACCTTTTTCAAAGCTTTCTATTGATTTATGCTTTTCATCTGTCATTTACAAGTAACTGTTCCAGCCCTTGTGATTTTTTTTTTAATCTATTCCCTAGATTCTTGTTGCTATTGATTTTTTTCTCTACTTTTGTATGCTGTTTTCCCAAACTAATCCTTTTTGCAAGTTTTCTTTTTTTTCAGTATGTATAACAAAAAAACGTGGAGATATCACTTGTCTTTCTAATATAGGATATAACCAATAAATGTGGGGCTATATTTCCAACTCTCCATCTTTCAGAAAGATATTAATGATTTTTAAGTACATCTTAAGTACATCTGCAAGCAGGCTGGTGGCCGGCTGTACCTGTAATGGAATCTCACACTTAAAATCTGTGCATACCGTGCCAGCGAAGACAATTGCAGGTCTGTAAGGGTTCAAGTGAGTTGCAGGTGTTTTGATGGTTTAAAAGCCAACAGAAGTACCTCAGAAATGCCTGATAAATTGGTTCTTCATTAAATTAGGTAAGCTAGGAAAAATAATCGTAAGTTTAATTTCTGGTAAAGCTTAAGCAATGCTGAGGTACAGAGCACTATACTCATCTGTGCTTTGAAATGCAACTGGAAGTTTATTCTCTTCATGCACAACAAACAAAAATATTATTGCTATTTTTTTAGCAATCTATGGACCATACAGGTATTATTCTTTCCTAAACTTCAGAGGAGCTAGCTAGCATATAGGTACAAAATTTGCCCTGCACTAAAGGAAGAAAGTCAACTTCCTTAACCTAACACCAAAAGCCAACAACCCTCGATCTCCTAGAAATGTGGTTTCACAGATCTGGGAGTGTAAGCAGTGCATCCAAGAATAGTCTGAAATAATAAGTAATTTAAAATAAACTCTATTTCAACTCACCTTACTGAGTCTTCTAAATGTCCTTACATTCTTATATGTGTGTGAATCAGGTCCTAGCAAATTGCTGAGGTTTCAAAACACCCCTTTGAAAATGAAGAGAAGTGGAAAAAACAGATATTTTGTTGTTGTTTGTGATAAACATTATGTGCCAGAATAAAAATCAATATTTTTGGGGTGATTTATATTTCCTAATCCATTTCCAACTGGGTTACCATGTACTCAGAGAATAATTGCCTTCACTGAGCAGTGCTTACTGGAACAAATTAGAAATAATGTGGCTTCCTTCTATTCTTTTGATGCATCTTCATATTTTCAGTTTTACTCTGATGACTAAAGTCACTCTACTTCCAGTACTGTAAGGGTGTAACATTTGCCTAAACAACTCTTTTGTTAGGAGCAATCATAGTATTTTCAGTTATGATTTTCCCCACCTGTCCATCTGTTCCTTGCAATGTATCTTCCCAGCACAACGTGACCTCCATGGCTGGGGGAAGCCCTGAGGTTCTCTCCTTCACAGTGCAACAGCCACTTGCATTTGCTCCAGCACTGTGCTCTGTCACTCAGTCTGCAACAGCCATGCTGGTGATAGTCATGCCCTGAAGAAGGCATGGCAGAGGTGTTCCTTTAAAAGGAACCAAAGGCTTGCTCTCTTCTTTGCTGCTCAGAGTTTTTTGCCTCTGAAGTAGAAGAGGAAGTGTTTGAAGTTTGGGGCTTTGTGTTTTGTTTGTTTGTTCATTTTAAAGAAGAAGTATCCAAATATTAATTTAGTCACTCTGTAGTTTTAGGGTCAGATTACTGGCTGATACAAACCCAGCACTGACCTTTGATTTTTTTTTTTAAAGGAATTTTGCTACTGAAGAGCTGAAAAGATGAGCAAAGGCTTTCAATTCAGTTGGTAGAATGCTCATTGTTTTCAGGAAATGGGAAGAGAGAAATTTATTAATGCTGCTGGTCAAAACAGATAAAACTAAATCTTTGTTATTAGTAAATGCTAAAAGAAATCTTACGTACTGACTCATTGTTTGAAGTTACGAACAAAGTGTTCAGAGGCAACAAAAGACAGGTAGATGCTATGATATCCCTCTGGAAATAAGATTCCCTCAAGCATTAGAATGCTTTTAATGCTCATCGGTGGGGGTGGGGATGATGTGGAGAGTGCTTTTTCTTGGAAAAAAAAAATCCACAGTCTCAACTTCATATTTAACAGCCTTACTTCTGGTATGAAAGGCATTTGACAAGTGAACCCATTACGATAATCAGGAATGCTGCTCTAACAACTGCTGTCAGGCAAAGAGCTTCTGTTCTCTCTCTCTCCTCTCTTCCTACTCCTTTATTTAACAGCTAAATTCAGTGAACAGATTCAAGCTGTAAATAAATAACTCTTAAACTCGAACTTTGGGGCCTGGCTTTCAGCTTCTACCCTTTCCTGTCCCTTCTAAAATAAAAGAAAAAAAGTTTTCTTTTAGATTCTGATTTTGCATTACAAGAAGTAGCTTACATGCATAAAAAAAACATTGCTGCTAACATAAGCTTACTGTTTTAAATGCCAGGATACAGTAGGGTGGAAAAAGCCCATCCAATGTGACGGTAGCTGCATTACCGTAGTTTAATTTTATGCAGTAATGAAATAACCTATAATGTGTTTCTTGTGAATTTGTTAGGCTTATACAAGACAAGAAATATACTGGTACAACTATTTTAGCACGAAATCCATGCTCTTACCAAAATAGTTGGGCTACACTAGTAAGTGTGTACAGATTCACCTACATATTTGAACTCTGTCATTTAGCGATTATGGGGTTATTCAACATGTGGTTTTTGGTTAAGCACTGATTCCAAAATTGGTAGCTATGAGACTAATTAAGATCATTATCTTACTATTGAACATTTTCAAAACAATGTAATTGAGACCAAAATTTGATTTCTTTATTCCCTGCAGTTTTATTTGTGGTTTTACTTTCCATTTGGAAGTGGAGCCAAGGTCACAGGATACTTCAATAACCTGCAGTCGATGGCTGCTAAATGTCATTCCCTTGAATACAATTACAACTTCTGAAAAAAAGTGCATTGTCCATTTGCTCTAAATGCATCTTTGATGGATGCTTCTGTGTCTTTGTGATAGATTTTTTTTTCCCCTCCTCTATAACTCAATTGGATGAAGTCTTACATTGTTGTAATAATCAATGGTGATATAAAATCAATTAAAGATTTGTTTGACATTAAGAAACTGAGATTCCAGGTCAGATTCCAGGTACAATGTAATAAAAGTTCTTAACATTCTACACTGTAAGGGTTTTAGGGGTTAATTTTCACTGAAAATCATGATTATATTTGTAATTAAGCAGTACTGTTATGAGTAGTATAACTGCTTTTGACACAACTCACATAAAACTATCATTCAAAGTCTTAATTGTTAAGCTGAGTAATTAGAAAAAGGTAAATGACCTTAGTTCATCTTGGTAATCCAGTACTTTATTTTGCACTGATGTGACTGATGTTATAATGATGGGTTTGCTCTTATTTGTCCCATCAGTTTTCTGTCAGACTGTCAGATGCCCTTCAAAATGGACACCACCTTTGAGCATGTAGAATGTAAATCTGGCTTTTAAGTTGAGACTAACTGGGGGGAAAGAAAGGGGTTAGTAAACATGCTTCTAAAAAGAAAATGTGAATCACAGCTGTGATGGCATTGATTTGCATATATTTCTTTATAGGTTTAATTAGAGATATTGTTACATACATGACCTATTCTCCATCCTCCTCTCATTCTGTTGACATATTCCTACCTCGTGCCTACTAAAAATTGTTTAATAGAATTCTGATCCTGCTGAAATCACTGCCAAAATACTAATTCATTTCAATCTGCGAAATGTTCATACATGAAGTTCAGGCTTTATGAAATTTATACAGAGTGATGTGAAGTAGCTTATTGAGCAGAAAGGCAGTAACTCTAGCTGATCTTCCACTTTCGACTACAGGAGGTGATCTCCTCCTCTGTTTGCTGCCTATCGATAATATGAATATCTCTAAAAGAAAACCAGACCAAAGCAACAACAACCAAAAAACACCAAACCAAAACCAAACACCAAACCCACAACCTGTCCAGAAAGATATACTTTAGAGCGGAGCTAGAATGACTCTTACAAGAATATGTTTACTACATGTGTTTAAAAACACTACACACCACACAATTGGTACATAAAGGTGAGCATTTCCTCTTTGTTTTGAACAGTCAGCTGTTGATATCTATCACATGTAGACCCTTATTCTCTGGGAAGACCTGGGCAATAAATAGTACCAGTCCTGTGGGGCTGGGCCACAATGACAGTAATTGTCTGGATTTTACTTTCCGTTGTCTCTGTTTTGTGTATTTCCAGTTCTATTTTGTTTCAGCACGAAAGGATGCAAGCCACCTACTTAATACTGTTTAGGTGATATAATCATACGTAGATTTTCTACATAGTCAATGGAGAGGAGTTTTTCCTAGGCAGTAATTCAGATGCCATCAGTTAGAAGGCATGAATACCCACTCAAATGTTTACATTTTAGTTAGATACTTTGTAGTCTTTTACTGAAACACCTAGAAAAGGGAATTAATTGTACCCTATGGTAACTATTGTCTTTGAGCCTGGGTTACTGTGGGGAACATACCATAAAGTTGGTATTGAGTGAAGCATATTTTTAGGAAGGAAGCTGATTAAGTTTGTATGCGTGGACAAATAGCTGCGTTACTTCAGTATCTTTCTCCCTCAGGCTTTTTCTTTACTTATTTGCTTCCAAATCTTTTGCATCTGCTTATATCACGCCAAACACAGTTCAAAGCCAAGCTTTGATTTTGAGTTTTATTCCTGGCTCTCCCACCAATCTGTTTAACCATTTATTAAGTGTCTATCACAGCAGTCACTTTCTTACCCTGTACTCAGCTTAGGAATCATTAACGTTGTCACTAGAGGATAAGTATCCACGTGGAAAAGCTCTGTAATGCACACAAGGTGCAGTCTATTGACATTACATCATATGCCTTGTTATATTACCAAAACAATTAAGTTATCTAAGTATCAACACCACATGTACACATCACATCATTTTTAAATCAAAGCACTTAGAAGCAAACAAATGAATAATTAAGAACACAAAAAACTTATGCTGCCCACACAGTAAGTACATTATCCTTATCAAGACTTTTACCTTACTAGACTATAAGCTCTTTAATGAAGGAAGATTTTTGCTGTTGCTGTGCCATACTTGTCTACTGCCTAACATAAGAGGACCCTGTCTGCTCTGTAGCAACAGTGGAGGAAAGCAAGGAAGATTCCTTGTCTTAAAAATGATATGCTGTTCAGCTGGTAATTTTAAATCTGATCTAAGATGATCATTAATCACTCCCTAATAATTTCTGAGTATAACTGCTTGGCCATTGTTTAATGTCAATTTTTTTACTACCTGAGCAAAAATTTTCTCCTGTGGAAACTGCACTGAGACGATAGGTGTCAAGAACTCATGCCTTATTGGAACAATCTTACCTGTGCTGCCAAATATGGATAGTTTTTACTGTCCTGTAAACCGAGCATACCAAACTGGTCACTACCCTAAACAAGCCTCCTGACTGGGAATTAGCGGTTAGTACAGGGAAGCAAAGAAGCTCTTCTCTGCCACAGCGGGATATGTCATACATTGCTTCGTGCAGTTGGTCCCATTCAGTTCATGACTTCTGCCACTAGCATTTTAGCTTTCTTCCTCCATGCTTCATCTCTCAGACCATCTGTACAGCAAGGTGACTTATGAATCTGAAGCCATAGCAGCCTGGATTTTGACACAATCGTATCCATAGTCATGTACCAGTACTGGATATGCTCCAAGGCACTTTCACTAAAGAGGCCTGCGTCTTCACTGTGCAATCTGTGATCAGCCTAATTGGCACACCTGCTTTCAGGCTGCTGGGAAAACTTGCATGATGCGATCTGAAGTGTGTTACTACTCTGGAAAAATTTTTCTAAGCTTATGTTACTGTCTACATCTCAAATCCTGAGATTTCAAAGTCTATCTTTCCTCTGGTTTGTTTTTTTCTGTTTGTTTGTTTTATTTTTTTTTTTCCATTTTGCAAAATGTTATAAATTCTTGGCATTAGGTTTTGTCATATGTGTTTAAGTGTGTGTGTCTATATATAAAATTTCTTAGCTAACAAAAAGAAGCTCTGTAGAAAAAGAAGCCATTTAAGAATATACTTTAAACAGTAAAAATATTGGGAAGGCTGTGAGGAATTGCATAAATAATAAAAATTGCACATATAACAAAAATAATTCAACATTTATAATATATAATTGCATATATCATAAAACATAATTTTAAAAAATCAGCTCGGACTTCCATTTTTCATAGTCCCTTTAAGATTAAGCAGAAAGTGCATGAGCCATCAGAGTTCAGTAGTTATTTAGAAATTTGACTTTTTTTTTTTCATAGGACTTCCATCTATTCAGCCTTCCATACTCCCTTCCATTTGCACAGCTGTAATTTGTATTCTCATATCATACATGTATTTAGAAAAGGCATACACATAGATACATCATATAAGTGTTGATGAACTGAAGAGTCATGCAGTATTACTTTTACGATTCGCCTTGCCTACCTCTTGTCTGTCTTGATCATGGAAGAACTTTCCTCAAGCCTGCCTTTACTTATTTCCAATCTCTAAACTATTTCCAACAACCAGCAAGAAGTGGGTTCTGTTTATTTACTCTTTATATGGATTATTAGTGATGAAAATTTGTTTCTCACTGTAATATATTAACATTTTTTTCCAAAATAACTTAGATCCACTTCTACAGCAATGTTTATTCTGCAATGCTGCATCAAAGCTTATTTGTTGTCCTGCAATACTTATTTAATATTTCATGACCTCTAGTGAT
The DNA here is from genome assembly GCA_033124195.1 of Coracias cyanogaster. Lineage (NCBI taxonomy): Eukaryota > Metazoa > Chordata > Aves > Coraciiformes > Coraciidae > Coracias > Coracias cyanogaster. The sequence goes on along the minus strand of JAVSBS010007152.1, from coordinate 1,279 downwards.
AATAAGTATTTAATTTCTGGAAAATAATGTTTGCTGAGATTTATAAAAGGTGAATTACCTCTCTTTTGCTTAAGAGACCCTAAAATATAAATTCTTACCCCACTTGCTTTGACACTCATCCCTGTGTAGATAAAAGGTCTGGTTCTGTTCTCATGCCTGTTCCACACAAAACCACTCTGCTTTGTTTTGGGGTATTACATTCACAACAGCAACTTCAGGAGGGCCTCAAATCATATCTCAGTGCTTAGGTGAGGTCTATAAAAGCTTCCAGAGTTGATGGCCAAGCTATTGCTTGTAGTGCCATTGGGGCACTGCAGTTACACCCAAGGAGCAAGGAGGAGGGAAGGAAATGATCTGAGGAGCAAGATGAGAGGAAACGATCCCACAGGTCAGGTATGCTCAGATCCGGAGCCATGCAGGGATCCGACTCTACGCCTGTAACCTTGATCATTTCTTAATCTTTCAGTCCCGATGTCCTCAGCTGCAGAATATGATTCATAATATTTACCACCCATTGGCAGCGGATCACTAGTTAGAATCCATGCAATAAAACACAATTTATGTCTATTGCCAAGATATTCGTGATTCTCCTGGCAACCGTGACCTGCTGCCTATTTGCAGCTGGTGACGGCTGCCAGAAGCCACTTGGCGAGTTCCCGGGAGGGAAAACGCTCAGCCTCCAAAAGGTGACACGGCTTCAGCGGCGGGCCCGTTCGCGGGGGGCGCGGCCGGGCCCCGCCGCTCACCGGCTGTCCCCGGGGGGGCGGGCTGCCCGCCGGGCCGCTGTCCGCGGTGCTGAACCGCCCGCAACTTTCCCGCCCGGGCCGTGCTCGCCCCCGCCCGGGCACTTCCCGGGAGCGCGGCCCGTTATGAAGCGAACTCCTCCCTTCGGCTGCCAGAGTTGCAGCGCCAGAAGCCCGTAGGAGCGGGTGTCTTACTCTCGCTCTCCGCCCCCACCCTCTTTTTTCTTTTTTTTTTTCCCTTCCTTTCACAGAGCAACTCCGGCTTGCTCCGCCTGGACTGTGCGAAGTACCGACCGCGCATCCTGGGAGCTTTTCATTCCAGCGGGCTCTACCCGCCGCCCTTCCCCGACAAACTTCGGGCACGCCTCCCGCATCTTCCGGGACTGCGTTTCGGGGCTCCCGCTGCCCGCCTCCCGCCGCTCAGGTAAGAGCCGGCGCGGGCTGGGAGAGAGAGAAAGAAAAAAAAAAAAAAAAAACAAAAAAAAGCCGGGGGGGGGGGGGGGGGGCGGCGGGAACCCGGCAGTTGCCCCCCCCGG
>JAVSBS010007151.1:40218-54585 GCA_033124195.1 Coracias cyanogaster | reverse complement strand
TAGATTTAGGTTGGACATTAGGAAAAAGTTCTTTAATATGAGGGTGATTGATCACTGGAACAAGTTGTCCAGGGAGGTGGTGGAGGCTCCATCCCTGGAGACATTTAAGGTCAGGCTTGATGGGGCTCTGAGCAACCTGACCTTGTTGGAGATGTCCTAGCTTATTGTAGGGGGGTTGGACTTTGTAAGTCCCTTCCAACTCAATACGTTCTATGATTCTATTAATTTTGCAGAGAATAAGGCAATCCAAAACACAAAAAGTTAAGCTTTTTCTTTGATACTGGATTAAAATTCTAGGAGAGAAATTCAGGTCAACATATCCAGGTCAGGCAGAGACCCTGAAGGGATCTACTGTCTTAACCTATCATTTATTTGTTCTTCTTCTATGATATGGTAATGTCTTTATGCATAATACTTTAAAAAATGGAGGCACATGGAAGAACTACCAGGAAGCCCAAAATGTAAAGTTTTTAGCTTTGACTTAATACCCCGAAGACTCTGGTCTAATATCCAGTTCATTTATTTTCAATGCCAAGTGAAGAGAAAAATAAAATGAGTTTGAACAAAGATGCCTGAGGGATCAATTGTGACTGTCTGCAGTAGCAAGGTACCTAGGACACAGGCTTTTCCACTCTCAAGATACCCACTATGATAAACTTTTTCCATGTAGCTGTGTTCAAAGTTAGAAAGAAAACAGGAAGAACGAAAGAAGTGGTTTTAACTATACAATTAAAAATTCCCACTGTAAAAGGTCAAATTAAACATGACAGTAAATGTAGTAACTGATAAAAACCTCAAACTTACATGATTGAACACCCTCTTCCCCCGCCCCCCCGCCCACCCTCTCAAAATTGAAGAGCTCTGAAGTCTAGCTTGCTAGAAAGAAACTTATTATGGTTTAGATACAATACAACAAAAAACTTGCAGGTAAAGCCGGTATTTGGCAAATTAACAATACACTTAATAGTTGTAACTGCAGCTCCACAGTGGTCTATGCTTAGAATACTGCTATACTAATTGTCTTTTTCAACAGCAACTGCATGATATGATGTTTACTGGATCAGTTAATAACTGGCTTGGATTTAAATGTTGACTGTCATATTTGATTAAGATGTATTCATGTGATAGATATCAAATTTATATTTTAACTTACATGATAAAAAATAAAAGCCATTAAAACTGAAAAATGGCACATTGTTAGGTAATAGCACTTTTATTTTAATAGTTAATAACAAAACTTCTTATCTAGTACAAAGAAAATGAACACAAATATAAGAAGGAAAAAAAAACCTAAAAAAAATTGCTATATTCCTGAAGCACATTACATGAATATTTAAAGACTTTTTTTCTATAAAGAATATGAAAACACATTGAGACCAAATGCATTTATATAATACTCTTAATAGAATCATAACAACCTTACTTTAGCTGTATGTAGTTGAATCACAACCATTGCTCTATTCCATTTTCTTAGTAAGCATAATAGTTCTATACTTCCAAAAACTCCTCAATTGCCTGCATACAATGTAAAATTTCACAAATACTTATGAATGTGTTTTTGAAGCATTCATTTATGGTAGAGGAATGCTACTTAATGGAAAACTGAATGCCTGTTATGTGTCTGCTCACATCTGATTGTAATTGGATTCAACAACATAGATGATAAATTTCAGTCCAAATTCCTGTATGGTAACAGAGGGATGCATAGGAACTCATACTAAGAGCCCAGACCTCCTAGGTTACAATTTAACTGTGAGGCAGAAATTCAATTTATATGAATCAGTATGAGTTACATCTTTATAGCATGAAATTAAAATGTCACAGATTCATAGGATGATAGGAGTTGGAAGGGACCTCTGGAGATCATCTAGTCCAACCTCCCTGATGGAACAGTCTAATAATTTTGCATAATTGGGTTCCAGACATTTAACTAATATACATTACACGTTTTGATACTGGTAGCCAATACTATGTCTGTCAGAATGCATGAGCTGGACATCTCAAAAAGTAAAATCCACTACACTTAAAATGGGAGTGCAATTAAAGTAAGTATTAAATCCCATGTCTGAAAGCAGGTAACTCTTATAAGAACAAGGTTTCTCTAGCTGTTCATTTTATATCATATTTGAAGGCAAAAAGGAAGAAAGGCCGGAAATATACTGTAAAAGAAATAATACTTCCACCCTTTTGTGCTGGAACTGGTATTTTTGCAATAGGAGAGCAAGACAGCTCGTTTGCCTGCAACATAGTAATTTATTGTCAGGATGCAAACCTTTTATATTTACTTCCCGTTACCTGGTATAGTTATAAATTTTAAAACAAATGAGGGGACAAAAAGCAAACAATTCTAAAACAGTACAGACAAAATATCCTATTCCCACTCAAAAAAATCTACTCAAGAGCTTTTTACATATGTGCACAGTCCTCATATTAATGAAATCATGCCCTTCACTCAATAATTGCATTCTGATAGTCCTCTGCAAGTATTTTCTATCTCAAATTTTCTTCTAATTATCCCAGCCTGTTTTCAAAAATTAGAATATCATCTTTTCAGTGAAGTGTTTCTACCTATAGAATAAAAAACACATTTTCAGATACAAATATGCTAAATACTGAAATGATAATTCCTTACTTTTTTAACCTTTTTTGATATGAGACAAGAAGTGTATGTACTTTCTCAGGATATATCAAAGGCCAAGGAAAAAAGAAGGCTGTGAGATTGTTGCCAGGCTGCTATTGTAGAAAATTCTGTGTTTTGTGGGTCATGTTTCTGGAAGCAGTATCAAAGTGAACAGTTTTCAGTTTGCTTGTTATGCCTGTGCCTCAGAATGAGTTGATTGTGAAAGGGTTATTCAATCTGTAAAAAAATAACCCATGATGTCTTTACAGAAGCACATTTAATTAAAGAAAAATAAAATGACCATAGAGAGAACAGAAAATGTTCTATCCTCTATTGAGAGCCTTAAGAAAAATAGAATATTTAAGTTAGGAGTGATGCAATCTTTTTGTTAAGGGAATTTAAAGAAGTTGGATAGTTTAACTGCTTAAATCATAGTTCCTGTCTAAGAGTCAGATAAATTGTTTACATGCAAAAATACAATCTTAGCTTAATGTGGAATTTGCTTCATAGTGGAAGCAGAAAACTGTTTTCTTTAAGGGACATAAGCCTTCCAAAACTGTATCAAGATAAAAATGTGAGTAGCCAAATAAATTGATTTGAATTTTCTAAAAATTTGAACTTATTTAATTTACTTTCCTTTAAATCACTAACATAAATTTAATTTAAACACAATATGACTTTAAAGGAGTGTGGCTTCTATTGTGTTAAAGAAATGAAACAAAATTATGGTGCTAAACTATGTTTTGTCAAAGCTTTATGAAGCATATAAAATGTCAAGTATAGTGTTTGTTTTCTTTTCCAGTATACAAATAGATATGATTGCCCCCTACAGTAGTTTGCATTATACTTCTATTATTTTGTTAGAAGCATAGATTTTTTACTTTAGTATAGTACAAATCTCCATGTAGTAAAACACTGTCTAATGAGCCCAGAAGCAGTACTATAACAGTATTTCTAAAATGTTGAATACAAAACATTAATTGCATTAAGCATACTACTAGGTTTCTGATTTAATGCTATAAAATATGGACATTCTAAATTATTTTTTAATTAAATAATACTTCTAACATTATTTATTTTACAGGAGAACCTTAGCCTCAAAATACGTTTCTTCCATTATATATCTTCATGGAATTTGCAATCTTTTCTAAAATGAGGTGGTTTGGGGTTTTCATGAGAATGTTTAATGACAAATTAGTTCAAGATGTATGTTAGTAGATCAATATATGGATTGACTTATTTGCTGATGTATCCTGCCAGTAGCAGGTCATAAATAGCACATAAAAGCTATGACAAATAAAATTATAGCACTCAAATATGAAGATTATTTCATTTGCATCTCCAAGACAATTTTAACATTCTTGTATAGTGAAAGAGTAAGCTTACTTGGGTTTATTTGATTTTTGTTTGCTTATATGTACTTATTTACGCTGTTCTGAAATGCAAAGATTTCTTGAATCATATTGTCAAAATCTATACCATGTTATAGTAGGATAGGATAGGATAGGATAGGACGTTTCAGGGGCTGTCACGGTCTGGGCGGCAGTGTCCGTACCGCCTCCCAAAAGGGAAGAGGATCGAGGGCAAAGCGAGATACCACCCCAACAAGCTCGTAGGCAACCACGGAGATTGATGAGTATTTAACAAGTTTATTACCAAGTATATTCACAGAAACCTTTTTTACTCTATGGAGATATCACTATATCAAAGGACGCCATGCCCACCCACTCACTCCCCCTTAGTCAACCTGGTGTGGTGTGGTGCGTGCGTGTGTGTATATGTCGGTTCCTACCCTTTTCCGGCGTGTGGAGATGTTTGGGTCGACGACACTCAGTCAGCAGACTCGGGCGGTTCCGATGATGATGGCAACTTGCCAGCTTTCGGCGCGATCAGAGTCTCTCTGATGGCGATAATGATGATGGAGGCTTTTTGCCGCAATTTTTCTGCAGTGGCACGCAACTCACGACATGGTGGTGGCATGTGGCTTCTTCAGTGTGGCGCTAGTTTGGAATTGCGTGGCTTCTTTGGTGTGGCACCCCTGGATTGGGTGGCACCAGCAACAGCATCTTGGTGTAATTTATTCTGGTTTTAGGAACAACGTCCTCAGCGTGGAGCGGTGCCAGTGATGCGGGGCAGGCAGCAGCTTTGCTTGGCACTGCTTCTGCGGCGGCGCTGGTTTGGAATAACGCAGCTTCTCCCCTCCCCAACCTCGCTTGGTTCTGGCTTCCCCAGCGGCGGGGTGTCAAGTTTCTTAAGTGGGAGGGCATTCCTGGCACTTAGATTCTTAGGTGTCGGCTCCTTTAAGTATCAGGTTTCCCTGCTTCAAACCTTTCGGCGTTTGAACTTGACGCAGTTCCGGAAGAGGCCAGCGGTGGCATGGGGAGTGTGCCTGTTCTTCTGCTGGCAGCTCCTTTAGCTGCTTCTCCCTCCTTGCTCTCCAGATTCTTCTTAGAGTGGCTGCAGCAGTTTTCCCCCTTCTCCCCCTCATTGAGGCCTGGGGGGCGGGTGGGGAAGAGGCTTGGCAGGAGCGATGCCTTCCTCCCTGTTGCGCAGTGGAAGAGAGGGAGGCTTTGTTTTCTTTTGAGCTTTTATAGCCTGCCGCATCTGTTAACACGGCTTCTGTCTTCCAATTTCCTGTTTCCAGAAGACTCCCCAATGATTCATGGGAGTCGTAGTTCTTTTCAGCTAACTTAAAAAGACATTTCAAAAATAATGGGTCTGTTTGCCACAGGGGCATTGGACTAGATGAGCTGCAGAGGTCACTTCCAATGCCTACTGTGATTCTGTGATAGTTGTTTAACATATCTTAAATGCTATGGTTGAGATTTAAACTAGAGTTTTTATTTATTGTGCTTTCCTTCCTTTTACCAGTATCTTCTCTGCTGACTTCAGCTAAAAGAAGTTTTATCCTTCCTTTCCCTCTTCCCCTTCCACTCTCTTCCCCTCTCTTACACACTTTTAGTTTTTTCTGTTGTCTCTTCCTAACTCTATGTCGGCAAATTCTTTTATTATTAAATTGGTGAATTAGACTATATCTTATACAACAAAATAGGCTTTTGAATCCCAAAGAATTGCTTTTCCTTTTAGTAGAGCTTCATCAGCAATATTTCAAAGCTGTGTCTGTAGGCTTAAAATCTTTCAAACTACTATAATGTGTAGTTTAAGAACCCTGTGTGTTTTGGTGTATCTGAGAAGCAGGTGGTCCTTTACTGCAATCTTAATTACTACCAGAAAATATTATCTACCTGAGAGCAGTGAATGAAAGACTAACTTTTGAAATTTTATATCATGAGGAAGAAAGAAAAAGTGAGAAAGCAATTTATGCAATAAAATTAAAACAGGATGGATGCAAAATCTTTGAAAGTCTTTGTTTGATTTTGGAAGACTTTAAATTAGCTGGTGACTTGTTTTGACAGTCACAATTTAAAGTCTTGCTTCTGTGATAATCAGGCTACTGTGATTTTAGAAGGATGAAACTTGTATCTAAATTGAAGTAGAGATGGGATTCTTCTGGATTAATTATACTGTAGATGGAGCTGACTACTTCAGGGTGCCTTTTAAGTCCTTTGACAAAAGCATGACCAGCTAATCAAAGAATGGCGGTGGCTGGAAGGGACCTCTGGAGGTCATCTGGTCCAATCATCCTGCTCAAGCAAGGCTATCTATGGTTAGCTGTACAGGACCATGTCCAGATTGCTTCATAACCTCTCTGAGTAACCACTGCCAGGCTTCAGTTCCCTTCACAGTGAACAAGTGTTTCCTGTTGTTCAGAGGGAACCTCCTGTGATTCATTTTGCATCCTTTACCTCCAATGCTGTCACAGGGCAACACTGTAAAGAGCCTGGCTCTGTCTTTACACCCTCCTGCCTTCAAGTATTTGTATACATTGATAAAATTCACCTTAGTCTTCTCTTCTCTAGAGTAAGCAGTACAGTTCTTCACCTTTTCTCATAGGAGAGATGTTCTCATCCCCAAGTCATATTCATTGCCTTTCTTTGGATGCCCTCCATATGTCCATGTCTCCTTTGTACTGATGAGCTCAAACTGGACAGAAGACTCCAGGTGTGGACTCATCAGTGCTGAGTAGAGGAGAAGGATCACGCTCCTTGATCTGCTAGTATCCTAATGCAGCCTAGAATACCATTAGCTTATTTGTGGCAAGGGCACATTGCTGGCTTATTATTTGTTTCATGCTAGATCTCATCTAAATTAAGTATGAGAAATTGCATTCTAAAACTCTTTGTTTCTCTCCATTGTCAATGAAGAAAATTCAGGGTAATTAAATTAGCAAATATGAGAGTACACAGACTAATTTATTACTCTAATGACAGTTGGAAGTTTGTCCACAGCATCTCAGATGGGATTAAACATCTGTGTTTAAGCACTGAATGTAGGTAGTTGCCTCTATGCAGAAATCTTGCACTTTCACTGTAGGCACCTGAGACACCTGCAAGAGTGCTGGCATACAAGTATGTTCTCACCCAGAGAGGAGTATGGTAATCAGATAAAATATTCTAAATATCTATGATGATACTGGGTCTGTGTTTAAGAAACAGTGTCTTCATAGCAGGTATTCAATTCTTCTGACAGGTTACAATGAATATTTCCAACACATCAAAGTTTAAGCAACATTCAATTGCATGTGTAAAGGTGTTGGAGAAACTGTATTTTGCCCAAGACACCCATTGATGATGAGAAGGAACTTCTTTACTTTGAGAGTGGTTGAGCACTGGAACAAGATGCCTAGAAAGGTTGTAGAGGCTCCTTCTCTGGAGACTTTCAAAGCCTGTCTGGACATGTTCCTGTGCAACCTGCTCTAGGCAATCCTGCTCTGGCAGGGGGGCTGGACTGGATGATCTCCAGATGTCCCTTCCAACCCCTATGATTCTATGATTCTATGAACCTGGCAGATACGAATAAAGATTTGTGGAGAAGACCTGACTCATAACAAGGACATCTGAATGGTATCTAGGACCTAGATGGAACCTATATGGAACTAGACACTATTTATGTAAGTAATTCAATCAAGGCCTAGGTGTTCATATTTGAGCTCTAGATGAGAGTCAGTCACAGAAACCTGTTGGCCCGCAACAGCTACTTCTTTAACAGCTACTCCAGTAGGACACAGGCTTCGCATAAATCTGCTGCCCAGTCTGTCTTGGATAATTGAGACATCCCAAGTAGCACTAGTGGTTTGATTCATACATAATCAACTTTTTTGCCATTTGAGTTTCCGTAGGCTATCTGATACAGGACAAGCGGATAGGACATGGTATCTATGAGAAGACCTAGGGAAGGATTTATCTGGGGAGAAAACTGGCTCCAGGCAGAATGTCCAAAAGCATCTTAAATTCCCAGAGATGAGTATGTGTTGCCAAATCAATCAAGTCCATGGTAAATGCAGGAAGTAAAGTAAAAGGTTTTCTTTAACTGTTTCATTATAAAAGGTACTAATAGGTCTTTTCAACAGCTTTCTAAATCCTGTTGGCAGAAGTTAATTACAGATTAGAACACTGCTGCTAGTTAAAGTGTGATGGATCTTCAAGACCACACAGCATTACTAGAGAGAAAACAGGGTTTGCAGGAATCTTGCATTCTTCTGGGCAGCAGCTAGGGGTTTGATAGGAAAGCCCACCTCACCTAAAATGGCTAGGCAGATGAAGCTTATCTTTTTTTTTGCCTCAAGTTCATTTTATTGCCACTAGACACTTATCTGTGTGCAAATGAATTGAGCTCCAAATACTGACAACAGGAGGAAATCAGATAACCTGTAGCCACCACACTACACAAAGACTTCTAATTTTAGATGTTCGCATGGACCTGAGTCCTACCCAAAAGCCTATCTCTCTGTGCTTTTTCAAGAGCTGACAAGTGATAATTGGCACATATATCAATCCCTTTTGTGTGTACCTACCTTCGCTGTCCTGTTTAAAAAAAAATCTGAAGGGAATGTCTTCTATTGGCAGGCATTTTTTTTTGTTTGTATGCAATAAATGTTATTAATAGTGTTCATAATTTCAACACTATGAAGCTAATTACAACCTTAACTGTGAAGCAATGGATTTATTATTTGTATGATGGATGTCATAACGACAACTTTTTTACTACTGAGTTGTATATTTATTTTTTTGTATAAAGTGAAAAAGAACAAAATTGTAATTCTAACTACTTATACATAGGCAAGAGAACATGCTAATTTTTTATCTCACAGGGTCAAATTATTGGATGTTTCTGTGACAACAGATCTCTTCAGTAACTGATAATACCTAATCTTCTGGAAAAGACAGGTACTCTAGGTAACACAATAAAAGTAATTTTTAAATGACATGATTCTCTTTCCCATATTTACATGTGACAACTATTAATCATAGTTTTTACTAAAAGGAAATACATGCTTTCTAGCAGGTGTTTGAATGAACTGATTTGAACTACGCAAACTTAGTAGTAATTATATCCATGTGGTTCTTTTGGTGGCTATGACAATGCTAATTAAATCAATGGTTTATTTTCTCATATTATATCAACAATCACAAGGCAATAAGACATATACATGTTTTATGTTACACTAGTTATTGGCTCTAGATGTGCACATACTTAAAAGACAGGTATAAGAAGTAAAAAGCAGAATTTTCTGTGTGAAAGTTTCATGGTATATGTTTATTCTGAAAAGTTCATTTTGGAAAGAAAGCACACAAAATAGTATTTTACCTTAAGTCCTTCAAGTGCCTTTAGTGCCCAATTAAGAGAGCATGAACTGAATAGGAACATGAGAATGTCTCTGAAATTACTGTCTATTTTCTCGAGCAGATATCTTTGTGGAGACTGATTATGCATACTAACAAGCCTTAGGAGGCTGAAACTTCATTTTATTTTTAAGTAAGTAGAATTCTGAAGGATAATTTTAGATGTTCATTTTGCTACTGTAAGGTTGTGAATGTAAAGTAGAACATTAACTTGGGAAAAATAATTCATGTATTATTGAAAAAGGATAAGTAGAAAGAAAGTGCAATAAATATGGGATGCTAAGAAGTGGTGATATAAAAGAACAAAAAAACTCTAAATGAGGACAGATGTGAGCTGACAGGGTAAAGAAAGAATAAGAATGAACAAAGAGTAAGGAAAAAAGAAAACACATTCAACTGGAAATATGTAAGTGTAGTTTGGGAATCGGTATGAGAAATCCCGTCAAAAACCAGATAAATTTACTTGAGGCTCCTTTAGAAGGTTATATAATTCAGATTACTTTAAATCAGTCAGGTCTAGAAATTTCTAAGTGATATCAAAATGGTATATTATGAATTTTTAATAAAAGTAAAAGAAAATATCCATGGCCTCAAAAAAGATAGGTTGTTAGCAAACAGTAACTGTAGATAAGATTCCTTGTTCCATTGCACCCACTTTCCTGTTAAAATGTGGCTACTGTGTAATTAACATGTATGTGCATAATTAAATTGAACTTATTTAACTTTCATCATATACTATGTCTATGTCAACTGGGAACAATATTCAGTGCCGAATTTCATCAAAGCACACATCACCAGTTTGTTATACAATAGTTAAGACTTGACCCAAACTGTTTAAAACAAGGCAACAGTATGCTAAAACTAATTACCATATTCCCAGATTTTCGGTCAGCCCCAACACCCCCTCACACACACTAGGAGACTAACATTAGACTTGTGCTCTCCTCTCTGATTCAAAAGTTGTTTGGGCATCTGGTTCTGGCTCTGCCTTCTCAGAAATATTCTGAAATCTAGCAGTCAAGCATCTTCGTAATTCTCAAAGATCATTACAAAAGAGAGCCTTAGAATAAATAAATGTTTATGCAGTGTGGATAGTCAGGGATCAGGACCCTGGTATGAACTGAGAAGCCAAGATATTTGACTGTACTTTAATATACTGGTTCCACAGTCCTTTAAGCTAGGCTGTACAGGAGAGTACTATTTGGTATACTATCGTACTACCAATAAACCGAACACTGATATTGATGTGATTTTGACTGGGGCCAAATTCGAGTGCTGAGGATGCAAGCAAAGCTCACCAGCTGACCAAACAGTCCCTAGCACAGTGTACACACTAGACTAGTAGTCGTACATTGTGACTGCATGCACAGATCTCTCACAAAATTGCACTTGTAGCACCTTAATTATTTCAAGTATGACCAGTACGGTAATCCATGTGGGGTGAAGTCTGCAACTGCCTGTTCACAGGATGCATATATCATTTTCATCTTTGCAAATATCAAGTACTGTTTGTTTATCTTAAAATTGTTTCACTGCTACATCACACAGTACTACTTACTGGTACCTGCATATACAAGCCTTCTATATGCATTTGCAACTGTTACAGTAGCACAAATGGAAGACTTAGATTTCTCTGAATAATTTTTATAGTTTTATCCCTTTCCTTCTTTTTGGCAAGTCAGCAGCATTTTTACATTAGGAAGAGTCCAAGGCTGCACATTAGAGTCCTGTAGTTATGTAGAAGATTGACTGATAAACATCTTAAATGCAATATCAAAATTGTATATCATCCTCTGACAGGTCCCAAAACATATTGCAGAAAACTGTACAAAACATTTGAGTGAATTATTTTAGCATAGTTCTAATACCAGAAGCTTTTAAAGTGAGGTTGTGTTAGGTTAAAAGAAGCTCATCTGCACACACAAAAGAAGGCACAGAGAAATAATGGCAGGAGCAGTAACTTGATTAATAACTTGTTCTTGCAGCTCCCAGGCCCACCACAGGAGAGCCAACATCCCATCCAAGGTGCCTCTTCACAAACCCAGAAGAGCACAGGGACATAAGAGCAGGCAAGAATCCAAATTGCATACTCACAGAGAATGAATGCCTTATCTGAGCCCCTCCCAGGGCTCTCCCAGCAGAGCCATCAGCCCTTTTGTCAACACATGAAACCCATCAGGATGAGTCATTGGAAGCAGCTCTCCAGAGCACCTTTTGGATCACTACCTAGAGCTGTAAGACACATTATGGTATTCAGGGGAAAAGCATTTTAGGATTATGCAGAATTTATTATAGAATGCTTAAAGGAGCTATCAAAGGTGGGAAAAGGGAGAGATTTAGGTTATCTGGGGAGAAGCAAGTATGGAAAGTAGGGGGATAAGGGAAAAAAAGTGTCCATTTGCATGTAAGCAGAGGCTGGTCAGCAAGCTTGTTCGGCCATGCCCTGTGCCTGATCACTGCAGTCAGTCATGTCTCCTCTTTATACTCCACCATTGACTATTTGCTGCTAAGGGGCTCTTTACTCTCTGGCCATGTGTGTGCACAGGGGTCTGTGCTGCCAGCAATGGAAGTGGAGGTCTGCGAGTGAGTCTGTGACAACTAGTGGAGGGAAGTCAAGCCAAACTAGCTGGTAAAAAAGCCTGAAAACTGGAGAAGAGTGTAGATCTTTAAGAGTCAGCTCTAACAGTGTGAGCACCTATGAGCTTCTAAGACTGAGAACAGGGTGGGGGGCTGGTTATTGGGACCAGGAGAGTCCTGGCCAGCTGTGTGTTTGTGTGTCTGTGCATGAGTGAAACAGCCTTCATTGATAAGGGGCTGCAGCCTTGGCGAACCACATGGCCAGGAAAGGGCTAGCTACTGGGCGGACTGAGTGCCAGCCCTGCTGATCCACAAGTGATACACCTTGTACGTATGTGTAGTTATGTATTCTCGCTATTAGTCCTACATCCTGCTCAGCCAGAAGGTGGAGCACGGTGAGGTCATTGGTACTGTCTGTGTTCACATGAGTGTGTGTCTGTCTATGATCTGTGTGGCTGGCCATGTATACATGTGTATATATGCGAGTGTGTACATCTGTATATACAATAAACTATCAGTATGCACTAGCCTCGCTAATGCACAGATTAGAGGACCAAGTAGGACTGGGACAAGGCCCTAGAGGAGCACCTCCTGCCACAGGAGATCCAGGACACATGGTGTGATGGTAGGATCTTCCCCACTCTCTGCCTCCACTGCTCAAGCCATAGCCACCAGTGGGGGTTGTGATGGCTGCAACCAACTTACTCTGAACTTTGGGGGATAAATGTCAATGTGGTAGGCAAGGGCTGTCTGGAACAGTGAGCTTGGCATCTTGCTGGCATACAAATATGACTATAAGTCAATCATCTTGCTTTATAAACAGTGGACAGCCCAGGGCATATTGAGCTCTCCTGCACAGCAATGGGCTGCACACCAGGATTTCCCCTTGAGTAGGTTATGCCTCCCAAGGTTAATCCTCAAGGTTGAGAAATTTGTTGCCTCGACAGACTCTTGGTAGGTGATTAACAGCATACTAAACTTTGAAATCTTATCTAAGTGATATAAAGGATTGATTATGCAGCTATAAACCTCTAGACATAAACTGCAGACCGTGAATATTATTAAACTACTGTCACATTTACCATTGAACTTTGTTAACTCGCTCTTTTATATCAATAATCTATATAGTTGGTTCTCTCTTACAAGTGGAGTGTGTCTCTCCATCCATGACACACAAGAAAAGAAACCTTCTAGGTTCCCAAGTTCATATGAACAGGTAAATCCAACAGCCTGAAAAGGGAGATGTTGGGTATTTGAGAATATGATGGGCTATTTTTCTTTATGAAACCACAATATTATTTCTTCTGAACTCAAAGCTTGCAGAGCAAGCCCCTCAGAAGCAGCAGGCTTTATGTGATACTTTGAACATGCCATAAAAGTAACATGTACTGGGTTATAAATTAAGTGAAACAAAGCCAGAATGACAAAAAAACTCTTTGCAAGTAATTTAAAAGCTAGTTTTCTGTTAACAGGAGCATCTGTTCAGTTCATATCCATGTCACTAAAAAAATATTGGGATTTTATAACGTGAGTATTTTAATTGTTGGTGCATTTCACTTTTAGCTTTTTTCTTTGCATATATTTCAAACTCTATCCACATTTTAGAGTATTTTATAAGCAGCTGAGAAAATAAGAGTTTTTCTCTTCAGTTAACGATTGGCTATGTTACATGTCATCCTATTTGTAACTGTTCATAAGTCTTTGTGCAGATGGAGATATCTTCCTGCTGATGGAATGTTGCTGTCCTTTCCTCTGAGTGAAAAACTGTTTAAGACACACTCTTAGGATTTCCATTTCAAACTGACTAAAGGATGCAAGGTGCTATCCTGCAAATGCCTTGGAGCACATGCCATGTCTAACAGTGTACGTGTAAATTCTTGGAACCATGTGCTCTCCTAGTAAATTCATTCTTAAACTACACCAGACAGCTCCCTCAGTATATTACTATTTCTGGATCTTATTCTGAGGAACTTAATACCTAAATGAATTACAATTACCACCTACTGACTATGAAGCACCTTTTTGCAACTTGTCTAAGTCAGTTTATCGTAGGAAAATATTCCTTTTCCATGAGTTAAGAGTGGATGCCGTTCATTCTTTAATGTAATTAAATGGGTACTTCAAAACAAAATGATTTAAAATACTAATAAAATAAGATTCTAATATGAAATATTCAACCATTTACTAATTAAAATCTCCTGCAACATGCAGATTTACATAATGAATCTCCTACTGTAATAGATACTTCATGCAAACAAATCATACGTAGGCTTCTTTCAAATTTATATTTTGATTTATGGCTATGCTTATGATATATTTAAAAAGACATCTTCTTTTTTGAGCTGTGAATAAATCAAATTACAGTAATATTAAGTAAAATCAAAATATGAAGTCTATTATTCCAGAGAATGTATCTTTGTTGAAATA
>JAVSBS010007151.1:17070-39615 GCA_033124195.1 Coracias cyanogaster | reverse complement strand
TAAACTTGTTAAATACTCATCAATCTCCGTGGTTGCCTACGAGCTTGTTGGGGTAGTATCTCACTTTGCCCTCGATCTTCTTCCCTTTTGGGAGGCGGTACGGATGCTGGCGCCTGGACGGCGACAAGGGGCCATGTCAGTTCTCTGTAAGCCAGGAACTTGAAAGTATCCTTTACTCTGATAGAGTTGCTAAATGTCTGAATTCTACCAGTAATGTCCTAATGGGACAGATCCTCCTTTTTAGCCATGTGTACACACAAAAAAAGATAATATCCCTTCATCCAGGCTTTTGGAGCCATCAAGTTGTTCAGACTTGCATGTAGGGTACAACCACTACTGTACCTCTTTATGTTAAAAAATAAGATTATAAGAATCACTAGAGACAAGAGGAACAGCTAAGTTCCTTTCCTTAACAATAAGTAGCTGCTAACTAAAAAGGAATCAATGAATGTTTATACAAGATATCTTACACTGTACAATGTATCTTTTCTATCCTACAGCTACTCAAATGAAAGTCACAGTTGTTTAATGAAGTTGCAGCAGGAGCAAACAAATATCTGAACCTAACACACCTGATCCAGAAGCTTAAACTCAATGACAGCCTTGGGACAGGTTAGTTTTGTATCAGTGTAAGTCAAAACTGTAGAATAACAGAACAGTTGCATATGTGATCCTCCAGAGGATCACGCAGATAGCTCTATGTAGTCCTGAGGTTTTCCCCACAAGGTTCTATGAATGAGGAAAGACATTCAGTCAATGATAGACCAAGTTTCTAAAAGCTATAAAAGAAATCATGGTCCATATATACAATCCTGAAAATGAAAGAATACTTCGATTCTAGTGGAAGCTGTGATTTCATTTTCAGAATGAAATAATTATCTTTAGAAACATTCATACAGTTAAGTTGGCACATTTTCCCCCTCTTTTTTAATATAAAAAGATTTGGACTGTCATGATTAGAAAAAATAAAACAATCAAAATATTACAATTTTTAGAATGCCAGTATTTGCTAGGCAAAATTTGTCAACTGTATAATGTTTACAAAATTCCTGTTCTCAGTAGTAACCTTCTGCTGTGACAGCACACATTCACAATTTCTGTATGTATATGTGAGACGTGCATGTGCCATCAAATTCTGAAAATAACATTAATTCTACAGAGTGAAGGAAAAATAAACTTCCATGGCTTTCTGCTGGGAAGAACTGAGGATAATGAGAGTGATTTGAAAAGATAATTAGTAGAAAGTGCTGATATGATTGCCAAGGATGGGTACAGCTGTCTGTGCCTACAAGAAGATGCAGCCATCTGTATGCACAACAGTTTCATTGCTGTATAAAAGCTTCCTTCTGAAAGTAGCACAGCTGAGTTGGAAGTAAAATGGGGGGGGGGGGGGAAGTCACTTTTCATTTAAGCTAGTAGTCTATTTATGCTGTAATACTGTAGACTATGTTTTTCCTATCCTTTTTCAGACATTATTTGAAGTTTTGTTCTTTTTTGAAGATGAAGAGGACGAGGCCTGAGGGCTTACTACTCTCCTCATGTTACATTACTCCATCTGTTTAGAGTCTTAATGCTTAAACAATGCCTAAATGCACAGAATTCATGTTAATAGATATAATTCCATTTAGAGTGTATGGGAATAAATTCTAACGTCATTTCTAGAGCAAATCGCTTGGTGGGAACGGATGAGAGGGGACCTTTTATATTGAGGTTCAGGCTAAAAATGTTTAAGTCAATGTTCAGAAATAAACTATTCATAACTTTTAAAGGGCTCAAATATTTAATGTAGGTGTGAATAAAAACATTTTGCATATGTGAATTTTCATCTGAAATGCTGTTAAAGTCCCAGTCTCAAAAGTCCTGTCAGATGACAGGATACTTGATAACTGTGATTTTTGATAACTTTAACTAAACTAACAACATTACCAGTAGAAACAGAAAGATAATGAAAACATGGGCAGTCCAGCCCCTTTAAGTAACAATCTTACTCCTTTCACCATCCATCAACAAAAGGGCTGGAATTTATATCCACAGGTTTGTGGAACAGCCGTTTCAAAATATACTATTTCAGAAGGTCTATGAAGCCCTCTGCATCAGTGTGTCTTGAAGTTAAAAACTTCCATCAGCTTTGGAGGGTGAGGAAAACTAATCCCTACGTAAACCATTAGTTCACGCACACCACCAAATTTCATACCCTTGGTTTTATTTATTCAACCTTTTAAGCTTCATAACACAACACTAACAGGTAGACATATTTTCCCCAAAACCAAACTTGAAGTATAATAATTTTGTATATGAAAAAGTGACTAAAAGTCTTCAGCATGAAATTAAGACAAGAACAGTTTTACATCTCCATCCTTAGTTAAAAAATAAAGTATTGAGTCAGAAATTCATGTACCGTTTAGAATAAATTTATGACAAAATTATCCTTTTTGTACTCGAGAATATAGTAAGTCCTCAGTTCTGTCTGGACATCCTTAAGGGATAACGAGTCTTTCCATGATGGCATGCTAGCAGAATCAGGTCTTAAATTATAATGTATTACTCTATTTTATAAAACGAGCATCTGCTCTACAAGGGTTACTTTTACAAAGAAGATATAGTTCAAAAGAAAAGTGAATTTTGGGGAGAAAAAACCTAGTCACAATAATAAACTGACACCAAACCTCTTCCATCTGCCATTTATTGTGTTACAAAATTACCCTTTATTATTATTATTAAAATATGAGTGGCATAAATATAAAAAAATATAATCACAATTCTTATTTCATTATATAAAAAATGTTTCAATATGCATAGTTTTGCTTTTATAAAAGGAATCAGATGCTTCATACTTCAAAAGAGAAAGTTTTAGGATGCATTAAGTTTCCTCATTTAATGATTCCTCCCTTCAAAACTACAACTAGCAATGATGTTACAAAGAGTAGGTCATAAAAGAAAAATATGGCTCTTTCCAGACCCTCCAAAATATTCATTTACTCAATGAAAGGGGCTGATTCAAGCACAGTTCAATTCATTATACATCCATGCTCATATTTTTAAGCAGATGCTAACAAGACTGCATGACATGCAATGTTCCCAATGCCAAAGAACAGTGGGCAATCTGTTCTTCCTTGTCTTGTAGATGACTAGTTGATTATTCATTTCATTCCTTTATTATTAAGGATGAATAAAGTGGTTTGGGTTACCAAAAAATGAATCAACCTGAAATTTTGACAAAATTGGATAGAAACACCAAATACTTTGGACAAGTAATATTAGAATCTCGTTACCTACAGAAAGCAAATATATCAGAAGAAAATAAATTTCAAAGAATTTCTGAGCTCTGAAATAGACAGTTCTGCTAGTGTTGTCATTATTTGGTTTCAAAATTGGTTTGCAGATCAGTTAATTTACGGAACTCCACCTTTTGGGATTTATTCACTACTATTGCATAGTGTGTCCACGTATGACCTCAGAGGTATCCAGTGAGCCCCTGTTTTTATTATTGTAACATCACTGATTATCTACTTGTAGTGCTGGAGCCTGAGTTGTAGGCCTCAAGTTGGAGTTGACCTGTGGATGACATACAACTTAGCAGAATGTTTTGTTTTTCTTATTGGCTTCATGTTTCACAGGCAGAACCTGGTCCACCTGTGGCTCTGCCTTCACCCAGGTGCTCATAGTTGGGTTGGTGAGTGAGGCCGGGACTATATCAACCCGGAGCTGAAGAGTTGGAGGAGCTTCCTGTTGGGTCTGGTTGCACTTTGCTGATTTCTCTTGGTGGTGTCCTTCCATATGAAAGGAGACTGGGTGAGCCATCTCTGTCTGTTATGTCCAGCAGGTGATGTTAGCACCACAGGGGGCAGTGGGGCAGCTAGGCCCATAGAAACTTATGGCAGGGCTGTCTGAAAGAAGACTTCCAAGGGGATGTTGCCTAGTCTAGCATTGACCTGTGTGATCAGGCAACTGATGGCAAATAAAATGATAACGGCTGAACCAGCATAACACTACTATACCTCAGAATAGTGTATAATATAAAATACTATGAAGCATTATAATACTAGTTGCTGTTAGAATTCTTAGACTAGAAAACTCGTAGGATATTATTACTAAAGGAGAAGGATTCAAAAAATCTATTCCATTCATGATAACTAGATTGCAGTTTCATTTTAAGCAAAGAATCAATACCATATAATGGTCCCATTTCTCAGTTAATTTTCCAAAATCATAAAGAGGCAACAGAACCTAAAGTTCTAACATCTGGTAGTGTGGTATTGATACACAGAAGAAAGAATGTAGATGGAAATTACATTTTAATTTATTTTTCTAGGAAAGTAACATTATTCTGTCAATACTTGTTTTTAAATATGCTAAGAAGGTGTAGTTTTTGGTGGGTTTTTGATTGTTCTCATGACAGCAAATATTTAAATATTTAGTATCATGTGAAATAATGCATGTGAATTTACAACTTAAATGTAAATACGTTCAAGCAAATGAAATTACAGATACTACCTAAACCTGGAACTGTAAGCACATTCTAACTGAAAAAAAAAAATCTTTCAAATAAAATTGCCTTTGAGACAGAAAAACATACACTGGTCTTGCAGGGTTCTGAAGTTCCTCATTGTCTGTGTTTCTCAATTTTACAGTGTTTGTACTCACACTTCTCTAGGAAGAATATGAAAGAGGATTATCTTAAATGGAAGAAGGAAAGATACCTTGTAGAAGTCTACAGCAATATTTTTTATAGTTATCAAATGTTACATATCCAAGCAGATGATGAATAGCGTACTAAGGTATAGGTCTATATAAGCTATAACGTCTCAAACAGCTATGGATCTTTGCATTAGTGTCAATTTATGCTTGCATTTTCTGTAATTGGAAATTAGCCAGTGTGGTGTAAGAAACAACCCTGACACTTTCCAATCCTGCCTTCGTAATAAATTGAGAAAACAAAGGGCTTGTTCAGCATTTTTCTATGTTCTGACTACTCAATAACTTTGCTGTAAATAATTATAATCTGATTACTCATTCAACAGCCACTCCAAGGACCCTTTCTGTTGTTTGCTGTATCAACCCCTTCCACACCTCATGACCTTTCTTGATTTCTTCGCCTTTCGACCATGAAAGACTTATCTGTCCATTTCAAGGTGGGGCTGTGATAAAGGAGTTGCAACAGGATAATTTTTTGTAACTGATTATCTAGATTAAAGGTTGTGTACCTGCTTGCTGAGGAGGAACTTGACTGTGTGTTACTGTCAGGCTGCATGGCTCCTGGCTGCTTCACTGCTGCCAGCTCATTCCTCTGGTGGCAGTAACAGGATGCTCAATCCTTGCTGTATGTACGGAGCTCAGGTAAGGGCCTTTGCCAAAATATATTTGTTGCTGCAATGGTTTCTATCCCATCTGTTTTATGTGAAATTAAAGACTTCCAATTTCTACTTAACAAAGACTGAACAAAAGGGAAACAAAACTTAATCTGATTAGATAGCTATATTTGGTTTACTTTCCCTACATAACAGTACTAACATACTAAAAATTCACTTTTGTTCAGTCCTTGTGCTAGTGCCAAATAACTTGTTCTGCTAAATCTTGCACAAAATTATCTTTTTTATTAAAAAACCCCCAATACTTCTGAAGAAATTCAGACTGTTAAAAGGATTGAAGCCACTTACAAGTGACTTCGGTGAGCACCTCACATGCAAAGATGTAGCAAGAGACATGCTTCATTTCTGTCACAATTATCATGATCTCTCTCTAAAACTTCATTTTAAGGAGAAAATGATGTATTTCTGGACCTGGATTCTCAAGTAAAACACACTGGTATAATAGCACTGAGTAGGTTGATTATGTTCTTTCACGCTGACTGAAGATCTGATTGTAACTACTTGTCCATTTGTAGTTCAACTAGAAAGATTCTGGATTTTTAATATGATTTCCTTATTATTTTAAAGTTTTACTTAAGTATACTTAATATATTTGTTAACAGTTGATTGAAAATAGAGTCTAAGATTAAATACTAGGGTAACTGAAGTGTCTCATAAACAATAGTTTTCACTGTCCCCTTAAGGATGGGTTAACTTCACCTAATTTAAGGCATTTAGAAATTAGATGGTTATTCAGAAGCAGTCATTTATGTTCATCCTTAGTCAACGAAAAGAGGACTGGCGCTTCCCCAAAGCAACGATTTCTGTTGTGATGTATGTGTCTAAGTAGGCAGACTGAATTGCTCCTGGGAGTCAATCTTCCACTGAGGAAGACCAATACAGCAGCAAGCCTACTTAACTAATTCAGACTGGATATCTAATTGTAAATGGGTAAAATTAAAGAAGACTCCTACTCCAAATATATAGATGTAAAATACGGGTCATCCGGACTTTCACAGGAAGATGTGAAAGTTTTTCAAACAGGAAGTTTGAAAAAGATTACATCATATAGCAAACTATTTTAACATCTGTAACTAACAATCTTGACATGATTCAGAATGTGTTTTAAAAGCATGTATTCATTTTTATACCTTTAAGCCTATATCCTAAGGTGTAATTTATTCAGAGAAAATATTCTACTGAAAAAGATCTAACAACTAAAATTCATGCTACAATAGATTGCAACAATATACATACCACAGAATTAGCTACTATAATACTTATTAAAGGAAAAAAAAAATCAGTTTGAGGAACTGCATGATAAAAAGTAGAAACCTAATCTCAGTTTCATTAAAGCAATGAAAGTCTTGCCTGTAATGTCAGTTAGAACAGAACTGTAGAAATAAATGCCTCAGGTTTTCTTTGGAAACCTGGGCTGAGCTACTGATGTAAGACATTTTGGCCATAGAGGCACTGGAAATGTCAGTATTGGTGTAGTCATTCTGAAATAACTTACCTTCAGTAGAGGTCAAATTAGCTGCTGAGTTACTCAACTTATTCTGTTTACTTTTGCTACAGTTACTTCCAACATAGACTCAAACCTGCCCACTTCTTAATGCTTAGGAATTGGAAATTTAATCATGTCAGTATAATTATACTTCACAATGTCACAGGAGGCCCTTCCTGATAATTTGCGTGACATGGCTGCTCTAAAATATTCTATTTGCTGGCTGAATATATACATTCTGAAAACTTGCTTCAAAAAATGTTTTTAATGTATATATTATAGCACACTAAATATTTATTTTTCTCTTTAGGATAACTACTGAAGTTTCCTTGCTGAAGGTACATAGAATATTGAAGTATTCTCTTCTTACTCTGTTATCAAAAAGTATATTTAAAAATAAGTTATCTTTAATATCTTGAATCACAGACCTCAATCACATACTCATAGCTGTGGTTAAATATTTTTTCTCAGTTCTTTTATTGTTCTAATTCTAGTTAGCATTGTTATTGTTTTTTGTTATTAGTTTTCTATCCAATTTCTGATTCATCACAGATTTTTTAAAGTTACTACCACATCTGTACTGTAGCAAGCATTTTCTTTCCATTTGAGTTCAAACATTCTTTAATAAGTGGACATAATGCAAATTCTTTTTTCACTTTGTCCTTTCAGTTTTCTTATGTATGTTACTCTTTCTAATTCTGTTTGTATTAATGGCTGATACAGTTTGCAGTTCGAATGAAATTCCTGTTTTTAATTCAAGATTTTTCCCCACCATTACTATCTTTCTGCTATTGTTATATAAATATTTTAAAGAAATATTAATTTTTTAATCACCCTTATTACTTTTCAGTTCCTTTCTCTTCCAACTATTCTTTACAGGCATATATACTGAACTGTTTCTAAGCCTGTATAAGACACAACCCTCTATGTCTTAACTGCTTGGAGTAATTATGACCAGCTTAGCAGCTGAAAGTCAGTTAGAAGAGGTATCATTACTGCATCTGACTTAGCTAGGGGCTAAGGACAGAAAAAATGGAAAGTCCACAGACAAACAAAGATAGGCAGAAGACCAGAAGTTTCATCTGCAGTATGAAAGACAATGAAAGCTAAACAACATAGCCACTAGGCGGAACTCAACAGACTGGTGTCTCTTCAATCTAAACTATTAAAAAAATTGGACTGGAAAGAAAGACTAGCAGAAAGATTTAGCTCGTAACATTGTGTGTTGAAAGATACTTGTTATCAACCCTTTTTGTTTAATATATTTCACACTAGTAGGTTTACATTTCCACTGTTTAAAGAGTTACTACTTAATGCTTTCCTTTTTACTAGTAATTCTAAAAATGGAAACACTTGTAAAGTTTCCTATTTTTTGAAAGGTTCCTGAAAGTGGAACACTTCCGTCAGCAATGAGCCACCTAAAGCTGGAATTTTGCTGAAATTATTCTGGCATTTAACATTCTGTCACTTTTACTGTCACAAAAATGTTTTTATTTAAATAAAAGCAAAAAATAGTAATGTGTGTTTGCCCTGCATCAAAAACGTAAGCCTTTAGGTTTTTTGGCAGAGAGGTGAAAAAGATCATTTCAACAATAACATATGTAATATTTCTTTATCCAAACTTAACAAAATGGCCTCAATCATTCGTTCACTTTAATTGATCAATTAATACAGCAGTAAAAATACCAGTACAGAAAATCCTGTGCAGGTGAAAAGAGAAAAAATGTAAAACATACAGAATCACTATGGTTAGAAAAGGCCTTTAGGATCATCAAGTCCAATTGTTATCTAACTCTACTAAGCCCACTTCTAAACCATGTCCCTGAGCACTATATCTAGATGGCTTATAAATACATCTAGGGATGGTGATCCAACTACTTCCCTGGGCAGCCTGTTCCAATCTTCAATAACCTTTTTGGTGTAGAAGCTTTTCTTAATGTCTAACCTAAACTTGATGTAACCTAAACCTGGTGTAACTTGATGTCATTTCTTCTTGTCCTAACAGTTGTGACCTATGAGAAAAGACAAACACCCACCTTGCTACAACCTTCTTTCAGGTAGTTGTAGAGAGAGTTAAGGTCTCACCTCAGTCTCCTTTTCTTCAGACTAGAAAAAAACCCAAGCTCCTTAGCTGCTACTCATAAGACTTATTCTCAGGACCTTTCATCAACTTTGTTGCCCTTCTCTGGACCCACTCCAGCACCTCAGTTTCTTTCTTATACTGTGGCACCCAAAACTTAACACAGTACTCAAGATGCAGCCTCACTGGTGCTAAATACAGTTCTGCTGGACACACTATTCCTGATGCAGGCCAGGATTGGGCACTATACTGGCTCACGTTCAGCTGGCTGTCGATCAACCCCCTCAGGTCCCTTTCTGCCGAGCAGCTTTCCAGCCACTCTTCCCCCTCTTTATTTAGTTTTTTAAATTAAAGCAGCTTATTTAATATTAACAACTGACTGTTTACTGGGAAAGATGTACTTTCTAACATGTATACTACACTGGTGCTAGGAGTGGATAAGTGAACTCTAGTGGGTTGACCCTGGCTGGACACCAGGTGCCCACAAAAGCTGCTCTATCATTTTCTCTTCCCTGCCTAGTTGAGGAGGGCAAAATATAATTAAAAGCTTGTGAGTCAAGATGAAGACAAGGAGAGATTATTTACTAAGTACTGCCATAAGCAAAACAGATTAGACTTGGGGGAAACAAATTTACTTTATTACCAATGAAATCAGAGTAGTACAATGAGAAGTAAAAACTAAATCAACATGTTGTCTCTGACACTCCTTCCACTTCAGAGGGAAGACTCCTTGCACTTTTCCCATGTTTCATTGTGGGTTCCCTCCCACAGAAGACAGTCCTTCATGAACTCCAACATGTGTCCTTCCCACAGGCTATAGTTCTTCACAAACTGTTTCAATGTGGGACCTCTCCACAGTGTGTAGTACTTCAGAAACAAACTACTCCAGTGTGGGTCCTCCACAGGGTCACAAGTCCCACTAGCAAACATGTTCCAGCATGGGCTTCTCTCTCCATGGGGTCACAAGTCCTGCCAGAAGTCTGCTCCAGCATGGGCTTCCTGTGAGTTCACAGACTCTTTTGGGCATTCACTGGCTCCAGTGTGGGGTCCTCCACAGGCTGCAGGTGTGTATATGCTCCACCATTAACTGCCATGGGCTGCAGGAGGACATCATGCCTCACCATGATCTTCACCATGGACTGCAGGGGAATCTCTGCTCTAGTGCCTGGAGCACCTCCTCCTCCTTCTTCATTGACCTTAGTGTCTGCAGAGCTGTATCTCTCACATATTCTCATTTCTTTTCTCTGGCTACTACCACATAGGTTGCCCCCTACCTCACCCTTTCTTAAATATGCTATCATAGAAGCACTATCACCATTGCTGATTGGCTCAGACTCGGCCAGCAACAGGTCCGTCTTGGAGCTGGTTGACATTGGCCCAACTGGACACGGGGGAAGCTTCTAGCAGCTTCTGACAGAACCCACTCCTGGGGCACCCCTCTCTGCCAAAATCTTCCCATGCAAATCCAATACACATAATTTTTTACAAATATCAGGAGTTCTTAAATAAGCAAGGAAAGTTTAATTGCTTATATTTGTCCAAAGCTGCATTAGATGAATAGGACTGAAACAGTGCAAATTACATTCTTTATTGCCTATTATGAAAAAAAAAATTAATTACCAAACTTAACAAGATTGATGTTTCAATGCAAGTTTCTTAAATGGAGTAATTAAAAACTGGACTGAATTAAACAAGTGGTGTTTGTAAATCTTGTGCTCATTTACCTTTAATTTTATGTGGCACTTTGCTTAAAGGCTGCATGCAAATAGTAAGGAGAAGGCTTCCCTTTTTCCTTGTCTTGGCTGCTTGCTCTAAATGAGTTGTATCTGTCTGGCACAGGGAGGAGACTGGGAAAAGCAATGAGTCCTTGATGGGAAAGAAACTTCTAAAGTAAAGATGAGGCTGGTTGTAAGAAATACTGCCAGTGGGGAAACAGTGACAAAAGTACATGAAGGAAGCAGGCATATATTGAGAACTAGGGGCAGGGGGGCAAAAGAATGTTTTCCAATGAATCAAAGGGAACTGTTTAGACCTTACTGATAAACAGAAAGCTGCTTGAAACTACTGCATAAAAGACCGAGTAAAGAGGAAATCCTCTGTCCTATGAGGTGGCAATGAAAAAGGGAATATATTCTCTAAATAGTTTTGGTTTAGTGTTTTCTTTTTAAGCAGATCTATTTATGAAGCTATCTGCTTCTAATTCACATTTTATTGAGGCCTAGCTTACAAAATTCAAATACATTTGGATTTTTTTTTTTTAATTTAATTTAATTTAACAGAAAACTGCTGGTACATTTGCTTTAAAGTCCCAGGTAAGTCAGATCTTGTGGTGATATACAGAAGTAGAAAGCACTGGAACACCAAAACCAAAACTTTTCAGGGGATCCCCAGGGCAGGGTCCTATGCAAATAAAATAGATTAGTGCCTTCAGCCAGATGCCAGAATAATATGATAATATCACAGGCCTTTTTCAGTCAACATCAGAACACTGGAGAAACAACCTTTCAAGGCTTCTGTTACCTAGGCAAAGGTGATATATTTGTGGGATAGTGGCTATAGGCTAGTGGGTATTTTTCCAGGTAGTCTTTCTCCTGGTGGAGCTGGATAGAGCAGGGGGTTCCCATTACGCCCCGTGACAGTGGTTATTCCCATCACCAGACTTACAGTGGTGGCCACCCTTGCTCGGTATTAATCCTTCTCACACAGGACATTAAAGTGCCTTGAGGAGAAACCTTGAAAATCAGCATAGTTTCTCTGGGCTGAGCACCTCTGTGTATAAGAGTTCCTCTACTGAATCTGTAAGTTAGGATTAACCAGTCCTTTTAAAAGTTAATTTGCTCAGACAAAAGTATACTTTGAAAATAATTAGGTTTCTGAAATCACTAGGAACCATTGGAAGCAAAGACCTCTTTGTGATGAGCATGTGTCTTCTGATATAGCTTGATCAAATGCATTCACAGCTTCTGAATAAGAATAATTTTTCATGGTTGTAGTCACAGAAGACATAGTCATTTTTTGACCCTGTTTGACAGAATTAAATGATTCTCTCATAGGACTCTATGAAATCCTCTTCTAAGATCCCAGGAGGTTGCCAGGTCTTTTCACTCAATTGTAACACTGAGCTGAGAATCCACAAAAGTCTGCTAATTATATACAGGTGACCTTGGATTTTCTTCAGAGTTAGAGTCTTAGAAATTAAATCTAAATACTGATTAAAGGTTTTGATTCACCCAAGAAATCAAACATTTCCTTAAATCCAATTAACATATTTTTTTTGCCAAATAAGAACGGCAAAAAGATAGGCATGATTTTAAACATTTTGTTGAAGATGGACTTGATAAAAACTTTGCTTTACAATTTTTCAGTTTTGATAGTTTGAAATTGTACAGATGTGCTATCAGGAGAGGAATTGGAATTTTAAAAAGGGTGGAGAAGATTAGTTTAACATTTTCTAAATGAGAAGCTAATTTAAAAAGAACATTTTTATCTTTAATTGTATGGTATCAAACTACTTAGCTTGACCAGATGTATAATTTCTTCTGAAAAGTGTCCTTTATATTACTCCAAGATATAAATATGACAATATAAGTTAATCAAATACAGGACATAGTTTTCAAATATGCAGACTTATCAGCATAGTTGAGTTGAATTAAATGCTGAATGGGTAGTGATTAAAATATAATTTACTTCTTTAAAAAAAAAAAGTTTTTCCTTTGATTTATTAGGATTTATTCTGATTTTCCTTTTGTTGTTTTTGTTGTCGTCTCTTTAATCGGATGTCCAGCCTGATTGATTTGCTATATGGTGCTTAGTTGGCATAAGGAAACAATTATGAAGAAAAACAATTATTTTGAATGTACATTCTGTATGAATGATGCTATTTGATGTCATCCTCCTAACTTTCTTATTACTCATTTGCTAACTAATTATCCATATGTCACAGTATTTTGAAAAACATGTCCAAAACATTTTTGCTTCATTCTATCTATTCTGGTTTTCCTCAGCAGATTTGGACTATTTTTAGATGTGGAAATGATAATGTTAAAAAAAAATCTTTTGAAAGCTCATGAAAGAAATTTGTTTAACTATTCGTGGACATAATATCTGTGGGGACAACTAACAATACAGGTTGTATTGGCTCACAGCTTTAGCAGGTATATGTTAGCATAGCTTCATTGTGGTCATAGAAAGAATGTTGCTTTGAAGACATATTTAACAAAGGAAAAAATGCCACACAGCATCGAGGAGTAAGAGAAAAATTTGAGAAGCAACAGTATGAACACCAAGGTAAAAGAAGGGGGCTGCTCCAGGTACAGAAGTAGATACTCCCCTGAAGCTCATAGAAGAGACCACAGTAAAGCAGATATTTTCCTGCATCTGAGGAACATTTTTAAAAAGGGTAGAAAGGAAGACCCCAGGAACTACCAACCTGTCAGCCTCACCTCTGTGCCTGGTAAGGTCATGGAACAGATCTTCCTAGAAGATATGCTAAGGCACGGGGAGGACAGGGAGGTGATTCAAGAGGGTCAGCATGGCTTTATGTCCTGGTTCAGACAGAACAGGGTTAATTTGGTGCAGTCAGGCTATTCTATACCATGCTGACATCATACCCTGGGGCCAGTTCTGGTTCTGTGGTGCAACTCGCCTGCATGTGACCTGTCTGCTCCACACTCTTTTTGTCCAGATGGTATTGCTTCTTTTTGTGCATTGTTTTTCTTACTGTTGTGATTGCTGTTGTTACTGCGATTGTTTCTTATGTGTCACTGTATTAAACTCTCCTTATCTCAACTCAGAAAGGCGTTTTAAAACCTTTTTGTTCGTGGTGGTGGGGCAGCGGCCACTTGTCTCAGCCGCCAGCAGGGACTGAACCACTGCAGCTTTACTAAACCACTAGACTTTACTAGAGGCAAGTCCTGCCTGACCAACCTAGTAGCTTTCTACAATGAAGTGACTGCATCAGTCGACAAAGGGAAGCCTAGGGATGTCATCTATCTGGACTTCTGCAAGACCTTTGACACAGTCCTAACAACATCCTTATCTCGAAGTTGGAGAATTACAGGTTCAATGGGTGGACTGTTCAGTGGATAAAAAACTGGCTGGATGGCCGCATCCAGAGAGTGATGGTCAATGGCTCGATGTCCAGATGGAGGCAGGTGATGAACGGTGTCCCTCAGGGGTCTGTGCTAGGACCAGTGTTGTTTAATAGTCATGCCTCCTAGTCATGAAACTACCTCGTTCGTTTTTTATTCAGGGCCCTGACACTGCCTCTGCACAGGAATCTCTCCCATGAACACTGATGCAATACCTAGTCACCAGAAGAAGTAGCAAGTCATTGTCTTCAGCCTGCAGAGGTGGTTTCATGACTAAGAGGCATTATTCAGCCAATATAATCTTTATTAAAGGGATATTGTGGTGAACACAGGCAGAAGTTGAAATCAGCTTGAAAAAAACCTGCAGTTGCGAGCAAAGATGTTGCTTTAGATTCGAGACCTTGTGGAGTTCTCAAAAACGTAACTGATGTTATGATGTTTGACGAGCTCTCCTGCTTATGTGGGGATGGAGCAGCTGTCTCCCCTGCCCAGGTGTAAAGCAGGGGCATGTTCACACTGCTTTTATGGAGCTGCTTAAGGATTACAATGGTCCAACTAAGAGAACATTTGGCCTTTGTTATGGTCTAGAAATTACTTCTAGCCTTGGTGGAGAAGTGAGTGTCCCAATTTCTGTGCCTTTGCCACCTAACAGTGTAACCTATAGCAACAGCTGATTACATTTGCCTACCAGATTGGCAACTCCTTTCTCAAGCAGCATAGTAGTTGCCCAAGTATTACTGTCTCACAGCTCTTTATTTGAGGGTGGTAGAACACTGGAACAGGTTGCCCAGAGAAGTGGTGGAGGCCCCATCCCTGGAGACATTCAAGGCCAGGCTTAATGAGTCTCTGAGCAACCTGATCTAGTTAGAGATGTCCCTGCTGAGAGCAGGGAGGTTGGACTAGATGACCTTGGAAGGTCCCTTCCCACCTATGATTCTATGATTTATGCCAGTTGAATTTTACCTCTCTGTAGTGGAGACCTACCTGAAGAAGGAACTGTGCTGAAGATGTGAAACACTGGGTGAGATCCTGGCAGCTTTTGTGTGCGGGCCTCGGGGCTAACACCAGTACTTCTCATGTTGACCTTCTGTTCTTTGTGTGCTGATGTGGCTTACGACACCCTCTGTTCTGGCCAATGGGAACCATCCCAGCAGATCAGTGGATCTGTCCCACATGTGGCTGCTGTTCTATCTCCCTTGCACAGTACTCACCTTTTTATACTCAGCTGCTTCTGACAACTCCTGACTTCCAACCACCCGGAAAGCCCTTCTCCTGAGCCACCCACCCTGCAGCCTTCTTGAAGCTGGGCACTTGTGTTGTCCCAAATCTGGGTTCTTTACCTGGTGTTAAAGACAATAACACCCAGAGTGGAGGTATTCCAAAGGTATTTAATCAATGTGCATGGATGGGCACCTGTCCCAAGACAGCACACCTGAGCTCAAGAAATTCCTGTATTTATACACCTCTCATTACATATTCCAATAATTAACATGTAATGATTTTTTTCTTTTTATTGATTGGTCCTGATTTCCTCGCTTCTTATTTAAATTAGTGCACAGGCTCTGTCGTCTCCTTCCCTTTTCTTTTGAGTAGAGGGTATAATTTGGATAGGTGGTCCATGAGTGGATGGTTGTGATCTCCCCTCGCCAGAATGACCTTTTGCTTCCTTCTGCCCTATTCCTGGCAGTTTCTGGCAGTTCTTCATGGTTTGCCAACCAAACCAAGAGTTCATTGTTCTTCACCGTCTGTCCCTTGACAGAAATATCCTGATTAACAAAGCCACCTTGTCTAGTCTTTAGCCCTAAATCCAATCTTTATCATGTCTAATTACTGTTTCTCTATTTTCATGTCAGGTAAATAATTAAATGGTGTTGGGGCTGCACAGAGGACCTTTAGCAGCCGCTGGTTTCTTGTTTCAGTTACATTTTGCATTTGTTAGTACCAATTTTCATCCAACACTCATGGTGGCTGCATCCCCTGAAGGGCGATCAGGCGGCACTGTAGTCACAAAACCAGGTTTTAAGTGAACTGGAGAAGACATGAGCACTTCCAAAGCCTGGTGGGACAGGGTGCAAGGCCCTCTTGCCTAGACCGTGCCTCCAGGAAGGCTGGGCCAGGTGCCCCTTGAGGTGCCCCCCAACCTGGGGCTCTGTGGCTGTCGCCGGGGGTGGTAGCGCGGTGGTTCTGTTGCTAGGTCCGCCCCGGGGCTGGCTCTCGGCCCGCCGGGGACAGCCCCGCTACCAGAGGCCGCGCTCGGCCCTTCCCGCTCGGCCTTCCCGCTGCGCTGCCCGCGGCGCCCGGCAGGGGGCCGCTCTTCCCGCCGCGGTGCACGCCGGGAGCTGTAGTCCGGCGGGCGGCGTGCCGTGCGGGGCCGCGGCAGGCGGCAACTACCGGCCCCAGCGTGCCGCGGGCGCCGGCGCGGCCACGCCCGTAGGATGATGTCACCGCGCTCGGCGTCAGCTCTCCGGCGGCGGTGTGAGGGGGCCGGCGCCGTAGGGTAGCGGGCGCTTCGCCTGTCGATGGCAGCCCGAGCGGGCTCCGCCGTGGGCGCCCGCGGGCCGCGGCGCTGCTAGGACGGGAAGACGGGCCGCGCGTCTGCCCTTTGCCTCGCCGGCCGGGAACTGGCCACCGCCGACATGTCGCTGGCCATGGAGGAGGAGGAGTATGCCAGGCTGGTGATGGAGTCGGAGCCCGAGTGGCTGCGGAGCGAGGTCAAGCGGCTCTTCCAGGAGCTGGGCGAGACCACCCGGGAGAAGATCCAGGCGGCGGAATACGGGCTGGCCGTGCTGGAGGAGAAGCAGCAGCTGAAGCAGCAGTACGAGGAGCTGGAGCTGGAGTACGAAACCATACGCACCGAGATGGAGCAGCTGAAGGAGGTGAGGCGGCGGCGGGGCGCCCGGCGGCAGGTGTCGGGGCCCAGCCGCGGCTGGCGCGGAGAGAGGAGGGCGGGGGCCGGGCAGATGGCTGGCTGTGGAGCCTGGGCGTGGTGGGCCGAGAGGTCCCCACCGCCCCAACCCCCGGCAGAATTTGGAGGAGGGCGACCGGGCCTCAAGTCGCTCCGGGCCGAGCGGGTAAACGCTTCCTCCTCCAAAATGACAGCTCTCAGAGACCGTTGTCTGTCAGACCAGAGGGGAAAAAGAACAAGGCTTTTCAGCCCCTAGTCCCTCTCCCGCACCAGGGGGGTGCGGGAGGGAAGCGGGTAAATGCTTTTCTTTCCCATCCTCGGAGGCGCAGCACGGGAGGCTCGGCTCTCGTCGGTCCCAGTGCAGGCGGGCGTGGGCACCGTGGCAAGGGAGAGAGAGGCGGGGGTCGGGGTTTTGGCAGGGGCCCGGAATGGCTGAGGCGGCTGTGACATGCTTTTTGTGTAGAGAGAGAAACCTTATATTGGTGTTAACAACTTACGTCCTGTGGACCATCACGGAAATAATACAGGGAGTTTTAGTTCATGCATTTGTTTTGGTGCAGTTTCCTGTTGTTTGTGCGGGTTTTTTTGTTTGTTTGTTTTTTAAGGAACTACAGATCTAATCTGTACAGTGGAGCAAGGTTTGTCAGAGGAAATGTTGTTCTGCTAGGTCAACTGGCACACAAGTTTTTCCTGTGCAAGGTCATCTTCAGGTCTAGAACACGGGAAAAGTCTGTGCACAGAGTGGCACTGATCTGCCGGAATATGTAGACACATGATTAGCTCTCATCATGACAGCGTACTGCTTGCCATACTTCTGCCAGCCTACTACACAGCATATCCCATGGGATCTCGTTTGTCTGCCTCTACACTGGGTTATTTTGGTGACTTGTTCCATGCAGGCAAACCTTGTGCTACTCTTCAACAGATTGAGGCCTTTGCTTGTTTGCAAAAGATCTGATACAGCCTAAGAGGTGAATATATGTGGATTTATTTGACCAGTGCAAACTGTATCCGGTTGATTTTTGGTTTAGCTCATTCAGTTGCACATGGATTTGAAACAACATCAAAATGTGCTATTTCAAAGGGAAAGTAGATACTTGTAAATATACTGGTACAAATTCAGTGGAATCTGTGAATGCCCTCACTCCCAGCATCCCGTGTATCTTTTGGTCTTGTAAATAAAGATTTATTCTGCTTTTATTATTTTAAGCATAAGCAAAAGAGGTTAATTACTTTCAATTACATGGCTATAAACTTGTTAACTAAATACGCAAGCTGAGCTGATGTACCACTGAAGCCACCTGAGACCAATGTGGTTACAGCCAGAGATGCTACCTGAAAGTCAAGGGTAGAAGCAACCTTGAAAAGAAGGTGAGAGTGATAGAGTTGTGCTAAGGGGAAAGACAGTAAACTCATTTGGTAGGTGGGATGGGAAGTGTGGCATTGGGAGATGAAGAGACTGGCACAGCCTTGTTCAGCAAACCACCGCCTAGCCGTGAATGGAAGCCGGTCTGCCTCCGTCACAGATAGAGCTTTATTCACTGGGCCGTGCTGTGCACGCTTGGGCATTACGTGTTTTGGCTTTCAGATGGAAAAAGACTCAAAGACAACTTCTTTTCATTTTTTTAGGGCTGCTGAAGCTTGTGGAAGAGGCAAATTAAAATGGCAGGATCAGCAATTATTCACTCCTCTTAGCTTTTAATGTTCTGAAGGATTTGATTTGCATGTGCATGTCCTGTTGTAATTAAGCCAAAACCTGAGAGACAAACAGTTCTGGGAACAGCTTGAGGACTCTGCTAGTTAGCCTACCCAGGGAAAAAGCATTGCTCCTCTGGCTTGCTTGTGATGCTGTGGGGGAATCTGGTGTGCATTAGATCTTGTAAACCTTTAGCAGATGTATGAAGCATGCTCTTAGAGGAGGAGTTTATCTTCCTTGCTGTTTATGCAACTTCTTGGATTTCTCAAGCACAGGAAGCATTGCCTACAGGACTTGCCACATGTCAAGCTCCAACCTAAAGGGAGTCCACCTTGGATTACCTGATGTTGTTCTTTGGGATGACAAGGGATTGATGGTGACATGTCTGACCAGAACAGGACTGCTTTCCATCTGCGACTTCATGTAGCCTTTTAGAATACAGCAATTCTAGTCTCTATAGATCTGGTTTTGTTGTTCCCTGCTACATCTGGTGACTGTAGTAGTGCAAGGCCATGCTATGCTGAGTGCTGCGAAGGCACAGGGCAAACTTTCCTGTCGCACCAGGTGTTGTGGATTTGGATATACAACCTCTCTTCAGTCAGGGTCCTTGATGAATTGTTGACTTTTCCCTGAGTTTGTCCTTTTGCCTGCTTCCATGCTAACTTGATCTTTTATGGTAGTTTTTGCTGTGTTTCTTCTATCATTTTCATTTGAGAGAACTAAATTTAAATACAAACTCTCTCCCCACATAAACTTATTGATTTTGAGTCCCACATTTGCTTTTGTACAAGGGAATTGATTTCAAACTTCTGTTAAATATAATAGATAAATTACATGGTTTCCCTAGTTCGGAGAAATAAGATACTAGCTTTCTTGTAATGAAACACTACATCACACTGTATACGTATAATTTTTATTGTTATTTTTTCCCCTCTAGGAGATGAAGTAGTAAAGAGTTGTTTCTGTAAGCTGTATTCAACTAGTAAGTCATCCTGGAGCCTTTGTCTGCATGGCACTAATTATATAAATTACAGGGCTGCCTACCTGCATGAGCCAGCGTTTCAGTACTTACAGGGAAGACATGTAGGATCAGCTCTTTGTGTGCTCCAGCTCACATAAGTGACTGTCTAGGGATTCCGTTAGTGTTGTTCCTGATGATTTGCAGGGTAATGTGGCATGGAAAGTTAGCTTGGAAGAGGGGTTATCTGCTTTGGTCAGTACTTTCAAGTTGCTTTTGAGATGTCAGATTTGTAACTAATAGGCGAGTTATGAAACTGGCTGGTGGCCAAAGCTCCTTTCTGAAAGTGGTGATGTTATAAGGGGGTTTGTATTTAAATCCCCCAGAAAAAATGGGCATTATATTGTGAATTATTTTGGTAATAATGTCAAAGTATGCAAGTAGACTGTGGCTGTCCATCAAGTCTAAAAGTATGTATCAGTATGTTACAGTTAATGTGATGTATGTGGTTTGTGTATGGTTTGTAAGGAAGAGGGAGGAAGAAAAACATTACAAGGAACAGTGACAATGATCTATATGTGACTCTTCATTTTTGTAGTGTAGCCGTCGTTTTTGTTTCTATTTTCTGCCTTGAAGCAATATTGACTTTATGCCACGGGATGAACTCTCTGCAGAGGATTTCTGGGTAGGCTTGGCAGCTGTCTTTGGCAGAAACATTCAAATAACACTTTGCTGCTTTAGTTCCCATTAAGCTGAAGTTGGGTGTACTGTGCAACTGAGGTACCGAGCTGTGATATTTGTGCTGTTTACTTGAATATTCTACTTGGATGGAGTGTACAGTATCCGTGATCACTGACAGAAGTTCTGCTTTGCTTAATTCACTTACATATCTAACAATTAATTGGGTACATGATACTTCATCCAGATTGGTTTAATGTTTGAACTGTGCACCTTCAAAAGTGAAGAAGTCGTTCCCCTTGCTGTACACCTTATATAACGCTGAGATTACCTTGAACCTTCCAGCGCTGTTACAACCAAAGAGTTTAAGGTGTAAAATAAAGGTGATGGTTTTTAAAATAGGCAAATATAGGCAAAATTTAATTCTTGTTATACTTATGTAAATATAGAATAAAAAAATTACAACTACAAATTGATGTTGGGAAGCCAACACCAGTCTCGCACATGTTAGTGGAAAATAGTTACACTTATGTGAACCTGTCTTGTGGATTTAGTGGTGATTGTTCCTTGGACTCCAACACGTGCCACAGAAATGTAAGAAGAGAACAGAATTGCCGTCTTAAGTAATATCAGACCGAAAACTGTGGTTAGGGTAAGCAAAATATTCCTCTGTAAATGAAGCTGCTTCTTCCGTTTTGTTAACAAATGTGTTTTTGTTTTTGAATTAAGTTACTTCCTCCATTTGGGTTGCAAACATACTGCATGTGATTGTGCAGGTCCCACCTCACCGAGAGCAGCAGCAGCAAGTAGGTAATGGGAGGAATATCTTAAGCTAGTCTGCTGCTGAGCAGTACTGGTCCAAGAGAAGGGCAATGAAGCAGGGGAATCTGGAGAGTGTGTCTTACGAGGAGCAGCTGAGGCAACTGGGACTCTTTAGTCTAGAGAAGGGGCTGAGGGGAGACCTTCTTGCTCTCTACAATTACCTGAAAGGAGCTTATAGAGAGGTGGGTGTTGGTCACTTCTTCCAAGTAACTAATGACAGGATGAGAGGAAATGGCCTCAAGTTGTGCTAGGGGAGGTTTAGTTGGATATTAGGAAAAATTCTTTTCCTGAAAGAAGTGGTAGAATCCCCATCCCTAGAGGTGTTAAAAAAACTTCTAGACATTGCACTTCAGGACATGGTCCAGTGGTCATGGTAGTGTTAGGTTGACAGTTGGACTTGATGATCTTAGAGATCTTTTCCAACCTTAATAATTCTGTGATGCTATGAACTACTGCACGCTGGCAGTCTTTTTCTGCAGGTGCTGCAAGGGAAGATGTATTCAAAGCAATATCATTGAAGGTTTGAGTGTACCTGCAGGTCTTCTGATGGGCACTGCTGAGCAGTGTGTTCCTACATCCCTGAAGCAGAGGTTTGTGCAAGCCCCTGACATGGCAGACATCCTGTCTGCAAACTGAAAGTCTCAAACCTACTGTCTTGTTGCATGGGGGTTTTCATGCAGCTCTGCTACGGTGACACCTGTGGTTTACTCCTCTCCAATCACAATGCTTGCTTGCCATTTCAGCGTCTGCTGAACAAACTCACTTGTTTCAGGGCTCTTAATACCCAATTTATCCCTTTGAATTTAGGACAATTTTTCTTCTAATCGGAAATAAAATTCTAATTATTTGGAAAATTGACTGAATTCCCTAGGAAGGAGGTGAGTGGGTGGGAATAGCAGTTCCCAGGTCTGTGTGGTGCCCTGGTGTTAATGGATTTACCATTTCCTCTTTCACTCTACTGTATGTGAGGTTGTGACTAATCTGTAGCAGTGTGGGGGGCCAAAAGATGACTTCCAGAGGGTGATGCATCCTCCAGGCATTCATTTGCTTGCTTCCTCTGCTTTTGGCACACTGTGGGGAATTGTTTGTTCAAATCTGGTAGCCTAGCAACAGGAATATAACATGGGTTTGAAATATGATCTACAAAAGCTTAGCAGAGGGAAGTGACAGAAATAAACTTTGCCATCCCAATGAGTGCAGGGGCCTCCATTTCAGAGGATAGCTGAAGTTTTAAGTGTAAAGCTGCAGAACTGTGACTTTTTAATTTTCCCTTTCTTCCAGTTCTTGTTTTCCTTCTTTCACCTCCTCCTGCTTTCCTTTCTCTCCTCTCTCCCTAGCTGTTTCCCTACTTGAAGTGCTGGGGCCTGAGCTGTGGGCCTCAAGTTGGAATTGACCTGTCAATGAGTCACAACCTAGCAGAATGTTTTGTTTTTCCTATCGGCTTCATGTTCCAGAGGCAGA
>JAVSBS010007151.1:4690-16970 GCA_033124195.1 Coracias cyanogaster | reverse complement strand
TAGAAGTGCCTTTGCGAGTTGGGATAAGGAGAGTTTAATACAGTAACACACGAGAAACAATCAGAACAACAACAGCAGTAGCAACAGCGAGCAACACAGTGTGCAAAACAAATGGTACCGAGCACGCAGGCAGGGCAGAGCAGTCCTCGACCCTGAGCACAGCCTTCCTCGTTGAGTGGTGGCCCCCCCCCTCCTCAGCACCGGAGCTGGCCCAGAACCCAAGCTGGGGCATGACATCAGCATGGTATGGAATAGCACAGGCCACGGCTCTTGCTGACCAAATTAACCCTGTCCTGGCTGAACCAGAACACAAGGCTATTTAGTTTTACTATTCACCTTTCTCTGTAGCTTAGTGTAACTACAATGAATACTGGATTTATAAGACCTTGGAAATCTTTTAGAAGCAGATACTACATGGTACTACATGGATTTTATAAGAAGATTGATATTTTTTGGTTTTGCTTATAAAGTAGCTTAAACTCTCAAAATGCATTCTCTCTTTTTAGACTACCAAAGTTAAAAAAATGCATAGTATCTGGAATGAAACTGTTATTATACAAACCCAGGAATAATATACTTTCCTGTTCTGAGCAAGTTGCAGTGGTCACTTTTAAGTGAGGGTTGCAGAAAATTAATCACAAAAAGTAGGCATAGTGGTCAAATGAAGGTACAACCTGTGCACTTGATTGGGAATCATGATGCTCCATCTGATGAGTTTTCACAGAAAGTAATACTTACATTCATCAGCTGAACAAATAGTCAGTAAAGAAGAGCTTAAGAAAGATAAAGCGCATGACTACGAGGACGTCCACCCACCAACAGGATTTCTTTACCAGAGTTGAGGACAAGGTGGCTCTGAAATACCCAGCTGAAATCATCATTCAGGCACCTCTTCAGATTGGATTTAGTTTGCACCTACTTTCAAGCTGACACCTCGAGGCCTTTTCTAAACTTCTGACCATATGTACTTAAAAAATTAAATGAGAAGCAAGAGTTCTTCCACACTTTTTGAAACTGCTCACATTGCTTCCTTATAGCATTTCTTCATCAAGACCTGATAACCTGCTTCTTTTCAATTCCTATTCATGTTCTACCTTCAAAAGAGTAAATAGTAATTCAAGATCATTAAAACAAACAAAACTGTCACCATAGAACACAAGCCTCTGACTTATGTGCTGGAGATCATATTTTCCCATTTATTTTCAAAGTAAGATGTTAATTACTACAATGGCTTTTTGTTCACACTGTACATTCTGTGGAGCTTCTGATTTATTGAAAGATAGGAAAAGTCTGAGTGTTTACTTTTTTTCTGTGAGTAGTATAGAACTAGTCACTCTCTCTCCCTTTTTTTTTCCCCTCCTTTTTTTCTTTTATGGTATGTCTGGAGTTTAGCAGGTGAAACTGTCCCTGTGCCAACGCACAAACAGGCTTAGTGATTCTGAAAGCTATGATACTGTTACGATTTGAAATGTGGGATTATTTGTTTAAAGTGCAGAATAAATGATTGGCAATATGGATGTAGGTAGACTAAGAATAGAAAGTTTCCTATTATGAAAGTGTCATATGATCTGACTCCCAGGGCTTAGTGGTGAACCCTCACTGACCAATGGATTTCTGTTCATCTGTGCAACTGTCAGGCTGTGATTTGAAAGCTATGCTGCTCTGCCAAGCAAATAAGCTTGATCTTTAATCTCAATATCTTCTTCAAGGACTTCTGCAAGGCCTTTGACACGGTCCCCCACGACATCCTTCTCTCTAAGTTGGAGAAATACGGGTTCGATGGGTGGACTGTTCAGTGGATAAGAAATTGGCTGGATGGTCACATCCAGAGAGTAGTGGTCAACAGCTCGATGTCCAGATGGAAAAAGGTGACAAGTGGTGACCCTCAGGGGTCCATAGGGAACCAGTGTTATTTAATATCTTCATTAATGATATCAACAGTGGCACTGAGAGCACCCTCAGCAAGTTTGCTGATGACACCAAGCTGAGGGGTGCATTTGATATGCCAGAGGGACAGGATGCCATCCAGAGGGACCTGGACAGACTGGAGAGGTGGTCCCAGATGAACCTCAGGAAGTTCAACAAGGCCAAGTGCAGGGTCTTGCACCTGGGCCAGGGAAATCAACATTATCAATGTAGTCTGGAAGAGGACATGCTAGAGAGCAGCCCTGTGGAAAAAGGCTTGGGTGTACTAGTAGATGAAAAGCTGGACATGAACCACCAATGCACAAGGGCAGCCCAGAAGGCCAGTCACATACTGGGCTGCATCAAAAGTAGTGTGGCCAGCAGTTCAAGAGAGGTGATTCTGCCCCTCTACTCTGCCCTGGTGAGAGCTCACCTGGAATACTGCATCTAGGTCTGGAGCCCGCAGCACAAGGATGTGGACCTGTTGGAGCGTGTCCAGAGAAGAGCCACAAAAATGATCAGAGGGCTGGAGCACCTCTCCTATGAAGACAGGCTGAGAGAGTTGAGGCTGTTCAACCTGGAGAAGATAAAACTCTGGGGGCACCTTATAGCAACCTTCCAATACCTGAAAGGGGCCTATAAGAAGGAAGCAGGAGATCTGTTCTCAAGGGACTGCAGCAACAGGACAAGGGGTAATGGTTTTAAGCTAGAAAAGGGTAGATTTTGGTTTGACATTAGGAAAAAAGTTCTTTAATATGAGGGTGGTTGAGCACTGGAATATGTTGCCCAGAGAGGCGGTGGAGGCCCCATCCCTGGAGTCATTCAAGGTCAGGCTTGATGGGGCTCTGAGAAACTTGATGTAGTTGGAGATGTCCCAGCTTATTGTAGGGGGGTTGGACTAGATGGCCTTTGGAGGTCCCTTCCAACTCAATACATTCTATGATTCTATTCTATGATTCTATGAACACATTGGAGCAGATGTTCACATTGCACATCCAGTGGCTTTTTTAAGTCATTCTCCCTAAAGGAATAGCAGAGATTGTGGAAGAAAGCTACAATCATCATTAATTCTGAAAACACTGACATTGCAGAATGAGATGCACACGAATAACTTATGTTTTGAAGTAAACACCTTCATTTGAAACACTATTATTCACGCTAAACTCTTCCAAACAATTGATGCTGGAAAGCTATTCAAGAGCATTCTATCTAAACAAGTCAATGTATTTTCAAGTTAAGGAACGGATTAGAAGGGTTAAAATGCATAAATCTATTTTGTCCTTCTCTTACATTCATAACAAGAGTAATGTAACTACCACTGAGGGTGTGAGTGGAAAGTGTTTAAATTTCTCATGACCAAAATCATATTTTAAAGGTTTCTTGATATTTCACTTCCTGGCTTCAATATGAGAACTGTATATGACAAGGGCAAATAGAGGATATCAACTTGATATCCTCTTGATCCTGCTTGAACCATCTACATTTTGATGTTCATGTTAATGATAAGATGGAAAAACTTTAAAAGAAAATGCTTGGAAAATTATGAAATATTTTTTTCCCCCAAGTAATTTATTTTTGTTTTGCTTAATCAACACAAAAGTTACTTCAGTTTCAAGCTTTTAAAATTCTACAAAACTATTTGGTTTTCTTTTTCAATAGGTTTAAGTCTCCTCCTTTGGTTGTTTCTCTATCCCATTTTATTAAATATGGCAAAGAGGCTAAAAAGATCTGCCGTCAATAACCAGCTCTGTTAAAAACTATCTGCAAGCTTCAAAGGCACAAAAGGTTGTGGATCTTGGCTCATGGGAGAGCAAATTAATAAGCAGAAGTGCAAGCTTGCCCGACTGTCTTATCCAAAACACTTAATACTTTTTGCATGCTTCTTTTCTTCTACCCTCCTTTTTACCCAAAAAAAAGAGCAGCTCTTCAATTAGATTAATGTGTCTTTCTTTTCTTCTTTTTTTCATCATGTTCTTATGCAGCACTTCTAGAATACAATAAAAGCAGAAGACTATTGTGTTCCACATAAAATACTTAACATTTGTTTATGTTACTTTTATTCAAAATAGAGACTTTCACTTTAAGAATACTGTCACATTTAAAATACTATGTTCTGATATGGACAAAAACCTCCATAACCCTTTTACATGGAGTTAAGTATTTAACATCCAAATCAAAATACAGTAATTATCATCACTTAGTTACAAAAATATTAATAATTAAATTCCAAAGTAGTACAGAAAACCTTCATTAATTATACCTTTGCAAGTGTTACACAAGAGGTGTGACTAACACCAGCCACACTTCTCTGGTGTTATGTGTCCCTGTCCATGTTTCTGGGGCTTCTTGGCTGACTGCACCGGTCTCCCTCAGCCTGGGGTTGGTGAGTGTTACAATGAAGGTAGAATGAGCAGTGTACTTGTAATGAAGAGAGACCCCTTGTCCCAGGGCCCCTGCCAAAATATGTTTCTCCACATACATCATCCTCCCACAGATTGCCTTTTATTTTTTCCTTTTCTTCAGCAGCCCAATTAGTGCAAACATATACTAGCACAGTTCCAGAAACTGAGAATTGTTTGGGGTGGGAAACTTTTTATTTGTTCATATTCCTTGTGGTTAATTCAATTTAAATCCATTTGTAGATTCTACTTGGCAAGGTTTAATCTGCTAGTTACTTCAAAGGGAGTGTAATTTCTACATATCCTGATACTCGCACCAGGATCACTGATGCTAGTCTTAGACCGGTCATGTTATTCCTTATTTTTATGCATTTTCACTGCTTTTTTTTTTTTTAATACTGAAATCACCTTTCATTCAGCTTCAGATTGTTGTGTAGTACTGATAAGCCTTTTTTTAAATTTTTTTTATTTTTCCACTTGTTGGACTACATAACCTCCAGAGGCTTCTTCCAGTCTAAATTATTATTTTTGCTCCCAAGCTCAGAAATGTCCTTTAGATACTTCATCTCTATGGTTTTCTATACCTGATGATCCTCTGAAACTTATAAGCCTGTTCTTCTTTATTTCTACTTATTTCTGTCAAATTTCTGAACTGGGTGGCTGATAGGTGAAATCTTATGGGGAATGCTAGTTAAACTGTCCAAAAAAATCTAAATATTATTCTTTTATGACATTCCATCTCAAGAAAAATCTTTATTGCACTTATCTTTTCATCCTTCCCTTCTCTTTCCACAATTTTTGTGATTCCCTCTTCCCATTAGGGACTTAAACAGGATGGCAAGTCATTTTCATTCCAGGGGCCTGAAGCAGAAGTCTAGTGCAATCTGCCCGTTCTTCAGCCCTGAAGTCTTAATTGCTCAATATGTAGCTTTGAGTTAAATAATGGTTAAAAAGGACAACAACATGCGGTTGTTTCTATGTCACACCAGTGGATTACTAAGCAGGATTTTGCGGGAAAAATATGTCTTTGCTAAGAAAGCCAGGGGAATTACTAGGTCCAAGTTAATAATTGCATGCCCTGGTACTAGATAATCTGTTGCTTAGCTACGTGAAAAAAGAAGCAGGGAAGATAATTCTTTAGCTAAATGTTTAATTTTACACAGAATGAATCTTTTTCAGATGTTACAGAACTGAAAGAAAAAGATTAACTTGTAAGTAGATATTTGTCATGTAGTTTTATGTGATACTGAAGACACAAGCAGTGACTTTCAGAATTCTAAATTCTACCTTATATCTCCTTGAAAATATTTGTGAAGATTACTGGAACTTGTTT
This sequence comes from Coracias cyanogaster, assembly GCA_033124195.1. Taxonomy (NCBI): domain Eukaryota; kingdom Metazoa; phylum Chordata; class Aves; order Coraciiformes; family Coraciidae; genus Coracias; species Coracias cyanogaster. The sequence continues at coordinate 11,333 of JAVSBS010007151.1, read as the reverse complement.
GTAATGACAACAAAAATCTTAGGGCTTAGTGTCTTCAGTCTCTCAATTCTCTAATGCTTTACTGTTACAAATTTCCATATGCATATGAATTTTCAGCTGTGAAGTGTTCTACCAAACTAGCTTTTTTTTACTAAAATGTATCTAATTAAAAAAAATTGGTACATTTTCATTATATGTAGCTCATATATTGCAAAGACAGATGCTCCAAAGTATATATCATGCAGCTTTACGTTACAGTGCCATAGAATATCTCTTATAAAATGCTCTGAAAATGGTGATTTGTAGATGCATATTGATCAAACTCTGAGGGAAATTCATTCAGATTATGCATAGTTTTGACCGTGCTACTTAGTAATTATAATAGGTTAGAAGGCTTTCTTTGTGTGATGTTTTTTGTGTGTGTGTGTTGGAAAGGAAGGGTTAAGGAAAATTTACTGCCTTCTGTACACAGAGAGAGGAAGTAATTTGCTGCTGTGATTGCCCTGGCACGAGACAAATAAGAAAAAGAAAAACATAAACTGGGTGCTTTCCAATTTGACTACTCTTAAAATGTGGATGGGTGGTTTAAGCATGGTGAGATTTTAGATTTTGATCTTGAGTTTTTCCAAAACTTTCCTCATTTGACCTTGCTAAATATAGGGATGTAACCTCCTTGGGTGTTCCTTTGCAGCAGTTTTCCATATGTATTTATTTTAATGTTAAAATGTTTTTTCATTTTATAACCATACAATGACAAATGGCTTAATTTATGCTCCCTGCCAGCATTTAAGCAGGTAACTTCAAAACAGTCAGCTCAGCAGATGGGAAAGCAGGTAAACGTATCAGCTAATCTATGGGAAATGCAATCAGAATAGATGGTAACTGGAAGACTGCTGAGCCAAATATGAAGTAGTGATTTTCCCATACAGAAATAAGTCTTCTCTAATTTCATTTGCTGTTAGCTTACTTCTCTGTGAAGTACACTTCTAAATCCTACATTACCTGAGTAGTTAGTTCATAGTAAGAATTAACATGTTTAAACATAGGTCATTTCAGTCAGAACAAAGTTGATCTTAGTAAAAGCCAAATCCTTTCATATAGAGAAAATTTCAGCTTTAGGTGAATAATTTTCAAGAAAGCCACAATATGTTAGCATCTGCAAATATAAACAGTAAATGTCTGTTTGATTTTGGACCATGTTTTCTCTACTCACAGTTTAGAAAGCAAAATAATAATAATATAGTAATAAAAGTTATCAAAATTCAGCCATTTTTACTTATGTTGAAGGTGACGTTTCTTCTGAGAATGATGTACCTTACACCCTTTCTCTTCTCTAGTAACAGATCTGGAAAACATTTGATTTTACTAAGAAAAAAAAGATCTCCTTCTACTTTAAATTCCTGTATTTAAAGAGCTTGTACTGAACAACTAAGGTCTGGAATGAATAATCTGTTTAATAATATAAAACAATCTCTTTTTTTTGCATGAAATTTTCATAAAAATTTCTTTGGGACTGTGCCTGTCATCATTCATTCAAACCCACAAAATATTATGGATGTAAAATTCAGGTTTATCTGAGAGAAATATGGAGGGGATGTATGATACACATTTGCAAATAACTATCAATGACAATTGTAGTAAAATCAGTACAGAAACAAGTTACATGGGTTCATCAGGTCTTTTGCCTATTATTCTCTGTAAATAATCTCCTGTTTTTAAGCAATAGCTGATGTTTCTCATGAACATTATCATTAGTCTGCACATTGGTTCATTTCTCTTTTTGCAAGACTTTAAACATTTCTAAATGCCTCATTATGAATCAGCAAAAGGTCACTTGCAAATTAAACTCTTTGAAAATAATAAGGGAAACATGTCTGAACTACATCTTACCTTCACCCTTTCAAGACAGGTAAGAATAAAAAAAACATGGAAATGTGTTTGTTATGCTTAGTTTCTTACAAATATGACATTTCAGCTGAACAAAGAAAATCATGTTGTAGAAGAGCTGTATTATCTCTTGGGAATTTGTTAACAGTAAGGGTTTTGTTTTAGTTAGTTTGTATAACAGACTATACAGTTTACTTCATGGCAACACACTGTGCAAGATGATGAAGTGACATTCAACTTCAAAACTATCAAAATAAGCTGTTAAGGATGGCTTGAAGCAACAATGTAAGAGATCTAATATGTTTTAATTCTACAGACTTTAGTTAATGAACCTTGGGCTTTTAAAATAGTTTATTTTACTCAAAAATTTCTGAAAGTTGAGGGTTTTCTTAAAGATATCTCCAGTTAGGTAATAAAAACCAAATAAAATCATAGTTTTAGAAAAGCTTACCCTAATATACATACAACAGGGATAAAACAAATAGGAACGTGGAGACTAAGTACATAAAGTACTGATTTGATTAAATTACTAGGGATTTTAATTTTAATAAAAAAAGTAATACTACTGGCATTAATATCTTTCTTAAAATAAGCATTTCTCAAGTGAGTAAGGAAAAACTGTATATTTGAACCTGGTATTAATAGAGAAAAAAACTGAACAATATCACATGGGAAGAGCATTAGACTCATGAGACAAGATTATATGATTTCCAGTAAGATTTGATGACAGAATTTCATAGCTGTGAAATTACATATATGTGAAAAGAGTGCTTCCAATCTATATTCCCTCTAGCCACCTGCCCTCCTCTCCCCCAAATAGGGAAAACAATTATAAGAAAATATAATTTTTGAAAAAAAGATTAAACTTTCTGATTTCAGAAACAGTTTCACTGGTGATGCAACTTGCTACTAAGGTCTTTCTATACAGGAAGACAGGCATGTTTTAATTTATGTTAAAACACCACAGATTATTTTGCTTTCCTATATTTCTTTTTTTTAGTCTGAGTTGTTAGGTTGTTGCTATTAGTTAATCCCGGGTCAGTAGTGACTGAATTTTATTTGAAGGCCTGTAAGAAGGCACTTCCCAAGAGCTAACTAAGCACATAGCCTAAACAGTCATTGTATTTCACACTAGTTGCCAGTCTTACTGGCAGTGTCATCAGAGGCACTTAATAGAAATGGTATGAGTAGAATCTAAGTTACACTTGTGGTTATTTATACATAAAAACTGCTAGTCAGTTGGTTTTTTTTTAACTATAGAATTATTCTTATATTTGCATTTGAGGCTCCATTTCCTCTGTGTGTGGTCCACATGGCCTCTCCTTGCAGATCCTGCCCACTAGAAAGTCACGCATTTTAGAGTTGTTGCATTACAAAGACATAGGAGAGAATGTTTAGAATACATACACATAATCTGAAGAAGAACAGCTGTTGGTAAATGACAGGTTTTTCTGCTTCAAATTTTTGACACACAGTCCCTTTCAAATCCTTTAAAGCCTCTAAGAAAGAGCCTGTGCACAGTTTATGTGCCAGACCCATTTTTCATTTTGATGCCAAAGCATGATCACAAGAAACCACATCTTGTATGTGCTTAATCTGTAAAAACACTGTGTTGAGCCTCCATACATTAGCTGGTACTTCCCACTGCACGGTGGCTTTCACATTCTGGCAATCTTCTCTAGACTTGAGCAGGGACTAGAAGCCCTTGAAGTGAAAAATGGTGGAAAGGTAAGGCTTGCAGTTTGAAACCTAGATGAGCCGATGAGTTGGAGGAGCTTTCTGTTGGGTGTGGCTTCCTGTTGGGGCTGGTTGCATCTTGCTAAGCTCTCTGGGCAGTGTCCTTCCATATGAACAGCCACTGAAGGAGCTTCCTCTGTCCAGCAGGCGATGCTGGCACCACAGTGGGCAGTGGAGGAGCTGGGCCCACAGGAACCTATGGCAGGACTGTCTGAAAGAAGACTTCTGAGGGGAAGTTGCTGAATTCAGTATTGGCCTGTGTGATCAGGCAACTGATGACAGCATAAAATGATGATGACTGAACCAGCACAACAGCAGGTCACCCAAAAGTTCACTCATTTTGTGGAAAGATGGCACTGGAGATGCCATTCTTCAATACTTTTTACTCAAGTCAAGTAAAAGGAGCATCTGCTTTTAATACTTTCATCCCTGAGGCTATAGTGACAAAACTTGTGATAATCACAAGCTGAAACATCAAGACTAAAAAAAAACCAAAAAAAAACCCAGACAAAACCCCCAAACAATTCCATAATCCTGTCAGAGAAGTAAAAGGCGTACCTAAATGTCAATTTCAGAAAATCAACCTCAGATAAAATGGGAAACTAAAGGTCATTCCTGGGTCAGGGCTCCAAGGTATCTAAAAAGGAAATGACAAGATCCTAAAATGTCTAGAGATGACTAGGGTTTTTTTCTAGACTCAATCCTTCAGAAAGACTCAATTTTAAAATAATTTTACATGTTCTTTAATAAAATCTATTGTTAAAATTGAGGGAAAAGAAACACAATATCCCCACAAAACCAACCAAACAAACCCCCCTGCAAACTATCTAGAGAAGCTAAATGAGAAACAGGTTTAAGCACAAAGTAAAAAAAGTTTGCATGACCTTTTCCCACCATTTTTTCTTGTGAAATAAATAGAATAAAAAGAAGCTATAGAGACTCTGACCACTTCCCTCTGATGTCTCCAAGACATCTTTCTTTGCCTCTAAGACCTGGCCTTCTGCCCCTCTCAGCAAATTCTCTGCAAACTGAAAGACCTTATAACATCAAGGTGGCCATCATATTCCTTCTCCCATCATATCCTACAATGTCTCAAAACTTGTTTGCCTGAATATGCTCAATTAGCTCACCTGGCCAGTCCCTTCAGTGGTAAAATAAATATAAAAACCTGCATGCAGTCCACCAGAAAGACCCTCCATAAACAAAACTAAATAATGAAGCTGGAAAACAAGTAGCAGAACATTTTTTTTCTCTTACTCATTCAGTTGTTGCAAAGTATTAACCAAGCGTACTATATGTCTTCTACATGTGTACGGAAAGAGAAAAAGGAGTTGCTGCTTACCTCTGTGGATACTGAGATACAGAAAAATCTCTGGCTAACTAGTACATGTATACCTACAGTATGTTTGCTGAAAGGAGGAACAAAAGTTTCATGGTAAAGTAATAATCCCTGGAAGCTTTCTATTGTTAGGTTTTAAGCTTGGTCCACCTCTGAAAGCAAAGCAGGACTGCAAAAGAGGAGTGAAATCAGAGGAACAGTCCAGAGATGGCTGAACACCTGCCTGCTGATGGGATGTAATGAATGAATTCCTTGTTTTGTTTTGCTCGTGTGCATGGCTTTGCTTTACCTATTAAACCGTCCTTATCTCAATCCACAGGTTTTCTCACTGTTACTCTTCTGATTCTCTCTCCCATCCCACTGGGGAGAGGGGCAGGGAGTGAGCAAGCAGCAGTGGGACTTAGCTGCCATCTGGGGTTAAACCACAACACTTAGATTCAATTACTGGTTCTCCTTTAAATAAATTAACAGCTTACTAAGTACTCAAAAACTATATTCTATATTGTTCTAAATTGATTATCGAAAATTTCATCATTCTTTATGGTGACATCAAACCGTAGTTACAGTTATCTTCTCAAGCAATGCTCATAACGTTTATGGTAGGCTTTCTTGTATGTTGTTGCACGTGTGGAAATGAGAAAGTGGCAAATTGTAAATTGTATAAACAAAAAATAGGAGAATGCTGTCTTCATTTATTCATGACTACTTGCTGTGACTAATTCATCTCCATAAGAGGCTTTAACGTCTCTAAGAAAAGAATCAAATTAGTTTTGAAGATAATTTATAACATAGACATTAACTTAGAAATATTGTTATCCAAGAGGTAAAAATGAAAATTTGTAGATTTTAGCAACTTAACTTTAAGGGAATATATTAACAAGACCTAGAAAGTTGACAGAAGATGAGTGAAGACGCTAAACTTAAAATTAAACCAATTATAATATTAGATCAAAATTGATTTATCAGGATATTAATTTTCCTTTGTAAAGCTTCCAAAGAGAAACAGCAGGAAAGAACTAAATATATTTGTGTGCATGTATGTGTTCATAAGAAACTTATTTATCTCAGACTTTAATATTGTAGTTAAAGTTTGACCAGAACATTTCAATTAAGGCTGTCAGCCTCCTTCCTCTCTCCAAAAATTAGGATAATATTTAGAGAAATTGTGAATTCTTTTTGTACTTTTATTCTTTTTTATCCTCTTGTTTGAAGAGCGATTTTGACAAATAAAACTTTTCCAAAGGTCGAGAGATGGGTTGTAGTTTGATTAAATTTAAAAGAACTGTGAGTCTGTACAATATTTCTTGTGAAGTAACTGCAAATTAAAAACCATCAATAAAGAATATAATGTTCCTTAAACCTACTGAAGAAAAGTCCTCCTGAACTAAAGATGAGCATGAAAGTATTGATGACAACTAGAGAAGTTATGTGGGTCTGTGAATTATGTATAAGGAAAATAGAAACGCAGTCAGTAGGCAAGAACAAGGAAAAATGTGTTACCAAATTTCATACACTTTGAATTTATGTGACGTGCAGCAAACAGTATTATTTTTGGTATTTATATTAATGCAAAAAGTAGTTTAAAGTGCTTTCAAAAGTGGAATTTTTGAGAAATCTAAGTGGATGTCGCGGTCCGGGCGCCAGTGTCCGTACCGCCTCCCAAAAGGGAAGAGGATTGAGGGCAAGGCGAGACACTACCCC
>JAVSBS010007150.1:0-27680 GCA_033124195.1 Coracias cyanogaster | reverse complement strand
ACATTGTCCAAATGCTAAAATATCATCCTTACAGGATGCTATGCCCAAATACAAAACATGGGCTTCTGCCTTTGACAATTATGAATGCAGCCTTAGTAAGGTTTGCCTATCATATATCCTTCCGATAGCTAATTTGTCATTGTTGGTCATTCAAGGTAATGAAGGAAGTCCTGACTCCCTGCTTCAAGCAGTGAAAGCTGCTGCCTCCTACATAAGGGTATGTCTTCTAGGTCAAGTGGAGGAATTCTGCCTCAAACCAGCCTCGAGGTCCTACTGATTAAATAAAGGAATACTTGCTGTTCTTGAAGATTATATGCCTTCTACTTAAGCTCAGGTGAGAATTTAGTACCATTCTTACAGATATCTTGCAAACCCTGAAAGAATGTTGTTTTACAGAGCTAATTCTGATTGTATTTTAAAGTTTTCAAAAGGGTAGGGAGGAGCAGGAGACAAAGCAGTGACCCCTGCATTCAGCAGTGATCATATGTAACAAACAATACTCTTATTTAACAAGGGTAAAAGACAAGATGATGCTAACCTTTGCAATATCAACGTGGTTACTACTACTTCTCCCTTTTATTTTGAAGGACCAGATCATAAAAATAAAAGGCATAATTTTGATCTTGTTCCTTTTGTAAACATATTGCAAGAATGTAACTTTCTTATATAGTTTCCAGTGGTAGCAGTGCTCCTCCCAGCAAAGCATCAGAAGGTGCAATATTAAGCTTTCTGCTTACTCATAAATTTTCATGTCAGAGTCTCATTGGCAAGTGGCCCAGTCACAGAGAAGATGCTATTGTAATTAATACCTCTATACCCAAACCTTTGTTGACTAAGTAGTGAAGTACTTCTTTAACTAGATATTTTCAGCTAGTGGGCCTGACAGAACTGAGAGAACTGTTCTGTGCACACATCTGCTCAAAGAAAGGTTGTTCACTGTCAAATATCTTGAGTTTGAACATTTTAAGCTGGCTGTATCCTTAAATACAAATTCGCAGTTCCTTTTCCAATAAGAAGCTGATATGAAGCACTGAACTTGTTATCAGGCAATGAGAAAGTCAAATTCCCACATCTAGTTCCCAATTTCAGTCATATTTCCTCTCGTATTGCATTTTTCATTCCCCAGTTAAGCGAAGCAAACAATATTGAGAGTATTCATGAATGTCTGGAAAACTATTTCTGTTCTTGAAAATAGTTATTTGGTTTTGCCTGACAACCCTGTGTGTTGTGGTGATAGCAGTAAAAAAAGAGAATGAAAAGCACAACTAAATTGTTAATAGCTGAAAGATTTTGCTACAAGTGGTTTGTGTAACTGCCAGGTAGTTTTCAGTCTGGGATCCATGCATGTAATCAGCATGGAAGAGGAAACTTCTAAGTGTCTAAGAACTCCTTAGACTTACTTGTCTCCTACTACCTTTCTAACTGATAGAAGGTCCCTCTCTCATCCCAGATGGGAGTAAAGGACCCTGACATGCACAGAACCCCTTTGATATATAAAATAAGACACACCATCAAGGACCAAAAGGAATCTCCCACAACAATTTATCTCTGTGGCAAAATAAATAAATAAATAGATAGATAAATAAATATTCAGTGCAGTAACAAATTAGTTCAGCCTCTAAAGGCAGTGGTTGCAATAAAAAAAAAAAAAAAACCAAACCAAAAAACTGGTGAACAGGTTCAGCAAATGAAGTTGTTCTAGTGGCTACTTTTTTACAATAAAATATGTCATTTTAGCAAATTCCACTATTAACACATTGCCTCACTTATCCAAATACTAATCTAAGAGAGACTCCTCATTTCACGTCTCCCTGGATTGAGAAGCGCCAGTCACTAACTCAGCTTCTGAACTATTTTGGGTGGTTTTTTTTTTTATTAGTAACAGCTAAGCAATGCCCAAAGACCACAGTATTTTAACAATCCTTACTCAGCTCTGCTGCAACGACAACCAGAGTATGAAACAAAAGCTCTAGCCACTCTTATTAGCACATATATCATACTTACTACATTTGCAAAGGACTTAAACTTATCTAAAACTGTCAACTTCTTTTTGTGTCATCGTGTTTTCTGCCGCACAAGACTATACACAGTTCAGCAGCATCAGACATTCAACATCAATTCTAAATAAACAGGAGGTCACAAAGCTCACATTCTCAAAGCTATTATAGAAATTGCAGGCTTCATCCAATCTCAAATCCCAGCGCTCACTTAAAAGCTGTAACCATATAATTAAATGTAGGTCATCTTAAAAGTGGACAATTCTTTTCAGGCTCTATACAATGCTCTTCAGTAAAGCCTTCAGCAATTCTGCTCTTTTATCTTGGAGGGCTGACAGATCGTTGTCAAAAATCAGGGTCTTCCTGGTATAAAGTTTTAACACAGGAAAAAAAAAAAAGGTACAACAGTGTAGGAGGAGATGCTTAAAAGGGAATAAATCTCTAGCTTGCTCTCTTCAAAGCTAGAATTCTTCCCTTGTCTGAGACATACTGAGGACAAGTTTAAGCCAGGGTAACTCTTCTGTAGTCTAATGGCCTTACACCAAGGAGTATTTTGACCCAAACTGTCTGAAACATGCCTGGAAAAATAACCTTTTGTTTTCCTCATGGTCCTGCTGCACAGAGGGAAATCTTTCTTGTCACTCCCTCTAGCTCTCACGTCTTAAGTTTTGTCTAGAAATTCTCCCCTGGCTTTCTTCAGTCCTACTAGCCATTATTCATAAGGGCAGGCCAGATTAGACTGTCCTTTGCTCCAGTGGATTTTACTCAGATATATACTACTATGTATGTTCAAAGAACCTGTCCTTGGTTTTTGGAGTCCTACTACGTTTTTTGTCTAATCAGAACAGAGAGACACTACCATAATAAATCAATTCCCTGACTTGAGGCAGGTATGCTTGGATAGGTTTTCCACTTTTACTGTGTGTTTTTAAAGCTAACTAACACAAAATCTACTCAATTTTTTTTCTTGATGGGAAACTCTTCATGGGAGATGAAGGGGTATTGGAGACTGGGGAAGCAAACGAGAACAATGAAACCCTAACATACGTAGAAGCAGCCTACTCAGGAAACGAAATACTGTTGTGTAGCTTTACAAAGCATAAACCAGCTTGTTGTTCAACTCAGGCTATATCCTTTTTCAACTTAGATCTATTTTAATCTCAATGGAACTTGGCTCACTGAGGCTTTTGGTCACTTAGCACAACTAAATCTGCTCTATAGAATAAATGGAATCATATTCATTTGCCATACCTCTACATACAAATTTATGTTTAATACTTTAGTCATTATACTATTCTTGAAATTGTTTCAGTGTGAAAATAATATTTTCATTTAAATTCCATTTCATAGCAACCTACACTCTATCTTTCAAAGAAAAAAACCCCAGTGTGTTCTTAGTGTTATGTATTCACAGATATTCATTATCAATCTCTTCTAGAAGACATCTATGCATCTTAATAATTTCATGTGAAATCAATACATAATTACTGAAGATTAAAGACTGCCTAATCTACTTGTAATTCTTTTTAGTCTGTGTGAAAACCACCGATTAAACAAGTACATTATTAAATAAGATAATCCAAAACATGGCAATAACTGAGAAAGATCATTCAAACCAAAACAACAAAAAACATTTAAATGGACTCCTAAAAATCTTATTTAGATTAGTTTTCTACTTTAGATGTTTTCACCAAATCACAGAATTGTCTCCATTGGAAAAGAACTTTAAGATCATCAGGTCCAATCATTAACATAACACTTATTTAGTCCTTGACTAAACCATATCCCTAAGCACTATGTCTATATGTCTTTTAAATACCTCCAGGGACGGGGACTCCAGCACTGCCCTGGGCAACCCATTCCAACACCTGTTTTATCACTATGCAGTATGAAAAAGCATCTTCTACCCAAGCTAATTATCAGTCCAAGGAAAAACAAACGAACAAACAAAAAACCAATACACCACCAATACACCACCAACACACCCAAACCACTGAGGCCCATTGTACTGGACAATTTTCATCTCCAGAAGGAACTCCCATGTAACAGCACCATTCAAGGCATTTAGGGCCAGCAGAATATTCAAGATAAATGAGCTATAACCAAGAGAGGAATCTCAGCTTAAGCACTTGTTTCTCATCCTCCCTTTGCTCCCTCACTTATGCTTTTCCAGGACATGGCTCTCCCTCTCCAATACTAACAACACTGAAGTAAAATTTTCTGCTCTAGATCTAGTGCTATTATAGTGATTAACCCACATTATTTCTACATTACTTTATAAACAGATCCTAAACTATATTTTCCATGTATATTGGCATGATGCAAACCTCTGATGTCATCACTAGGATGATTTAACACAGATTCAAACAAACTGCAGCTTGCGTTGTTGATTCTTAATATAAATGTCTCTTATTCATGCAAACATAAAAATTATGGAAAATTTTTTTTTCACATTTCTGTTCAGGACTTTCTAGAAAGACATGCATCCAAACTCGTATCATTATTGCCTCATTCTCACAGTAGCCTGACAATCTGGACCCATCCATATATAAATCCGCACAGCAGGCGCTCCTTTCCACAGTATTCCTGGGCATCAAGCTATCACCATGCAAATATAAACATTTCAAATCCAGCATCACTGTGCACAACTGTTAGTAATAGCAGTACAAACACATACTTGCCAAAAGTATGCATGAATACTAAGAGAGGGGTGAAAGTTTTATCTTTCCACTGTAGTGAGTTTTCACAACTTTTATTCTTCCAGAATTAGATTCCACCTCCCTCCTCTCCTCTTTTTTTTTTTCCATATTAGTATCAAAATACAATGTGGAGCTTTCAACCACTGAACTTCGGCACAGCAAGATGTATTGTAGAACCTGTGCCATGAGCAGGGTACCTGAAGTGACATAGCGTGCCTTCAGTCTCTGATATCAAGCTGAGACATGTGAATACAGGTCTTGAACAATGCCTTCTGCTGGCCTCAGAGAAACAGAGATCAACTGCTGTCTCTTCTTAAGTTAAAATCCTTTACACCCCAGCTCTCCAGCATACTGAAGACACAACTAACATGCTGCTGTCTACCATGTCATCGCTTTCCATCCCTTCTTTCCTCAATCACATGTTTAATTGAAAGGATTAAACTCTCATTTATTTGATTCCCAGCTGGAGAGAAGGTGCTTCTTCTTAGACACCTACAATTGTACTTAATTCCAATCATAATTCTGAGCAGCCCTTCAAGGTAAAAAAATGTGTATGAATATTGACATGAAAGACATCTTGTATGCTGAGCTCCAATTCTCCTACTTGAATAGACTCCCTCTCATATGAGTGGATGAGAACAGCTCTGCCAAACTGGAGCTGGAACAGAAACAATTCAGTCAGTCCAAAGTGAAATACACAATCATTTATGTCATTACACAACAAATATTTAAATAGTTAGAGGAATATAGGTCAAAAGTACTAATGCAGAACCAATACATTCTGTTTACTCCTCCACCATGTTATTAATATAACTTTATGAGTAGGTATATTATCTATATGCTCAGCAAGCATACATGTGCATAACTCTAATAAAGCAAGCTAAGGCCTCTTTTAATAAAGCAGTGAAACAAATTGAAACCATCACCCTTTTCTTCCAAGTTATTATTGCCACTGGAAACCTAAATGATGAAAAAACTTCCCAATGCTGTTTGTAAATACTGAACTTGAATTTCTAAGTTAGGCACTAATCCATGGAAACAAATCAATGCAGAACAGAAACACTTGTGACATATCCAAACATCACACAAGTAGCATATGTCTTCTCAACTGAAGTAACATGATTCACAGACTTACAAGAAGAAGCCTTCTCATACAACGAATATGGGTAAAAATGTAAAATACTAACGTGCTTTCAATTTTACACTCAAAATGCCACAAGTACTCATGGAAAAGCTCTGAGCACCGAGTAATTGTGAAGCTAAGTTAGCTGAAAGCTGAGTAAGCGGCAAGCCAGAGGTAACAGCAGATAGAAGTCTTACTGCCCAGAAAATTAATACTGAGGAGTGTATATTACTAAGAACTGCTAATTTGGGGATTTCCTGTCTTTTCTTGGTCCCTTACTATTCTTCACCAAATATCTTTGGATAAAGATGTATTCTTCATGTCAGAATTTAAAATCCTTGCTTTAGCACAGAGCTGAAATTATCACAAGGACAGTAAATTAAAGTCTTAGATTTTTAAAACCAAAATAGAAAACTTGAACATTCAGTAGTGAAAGGCACATCTCTTCTTGACTCTCTCTCCCTTTTTTTTTTTTTTTCTTTTCTTTTTTAAAGGCAGAACAGAATCTACTACAGTCTGTCATGTCTTTTCTATTTACAGAATAGTGCTTGTCTCCTTAGACTCACCCCTTTGGCATTCTTGGGACACAGTACATCCAACAAGAAGATAGAAAATTCATTAGTAAAGTATTTCAGTTTGTGGCAATGAAAAGTCAGATGCACAGAAACACAAACATGAGCTGTACCTCTATATTCTAGCAGGCAAGTAAGCTCCAAGGAAATCTCTGAACCAGAGTAACAAAGGCAAATAAAAATTAGAAAATGGATTTAGTAACAATTTTTTTCTTTTTTTTTTTTTCAGAACTCTTGAGATTCTGTTTGAAGGTGAAGCAGCTTTTTTATTTCAACTATTAAAGTCTTACACATCATAACTCTGTCCCCAAGTCTGGCCTTCATGTTTGAGTACAGCTGTGTTTTTCCTCTGACTACTGCTATCACTTACTCTCTTGGAATCTTCCTAAAACTACTGGGAACCTAATGATATTAGGAAACTGGTTTAGCATTAAGCATTAACAGTAGAAAAATTAAATTATGATTAGGTAAATATAAACAAATCATAAACTTCGCTCCAGCATTAGCTGGTGTGTCTGCCTGCCAATTTGCAATCAATTTTTAAGTAGTCTCACTAGGCCTTTTGCAAGGCACTACAATTTTCCTAATATACACATCATGTAAGCTGCATGCCTGTGCCTGCTAGATAGTGCTGGCTTCACTTTTTAAAAGTTGAACATTTTTTTCCGGCTGACATATATTTGAAGGTGAATTATGAGCGCATTCCTAGGTCCCACTCTATATCAAGGTGGCATCAAAGCCAGCAAAAAATTGAGATAAATAAATGATTGCAGGTTTTCCTAACAGAAGGGTATTATCCAATCCCTTCACACAGACTCAATTTCAGTAGGAAATTAGGTGCATTAGAAATGTCTGATTCAGTCTTCAGTCCTCAAGAAATAAGGAACACAATCTTGATGGTGTACAAACCAATGAGTGATTGACATTATATATACAGGATACACTTAGAATCACAGAATTGCCTATATTGGAAAAGACCTTTAAGATCATCAAGTCCAATCATTAGCAGTTGTGCAGGAATCTATTGTTCATTACCAATAAATGACCATTAACAGAGTCTCCAATTAATTCAGCAGTTCAACATAAGCAAGTGTTCTGGTCACTGCAACCAAAGAATTTCCCTGTACTCCTCTGTTAGAGGAGCAACGCACGGAAGCCTAGCTACAAATTACATCATAGAGTGTTTGAAGGAGAAAGAAAAGGAAAATACCTAATCTCCAGAGAGGAATTTCCATTTTTATATATAAAAAAAAAGTTTACCAAATTGTCTGTTAGAATTATTAATACACCCCAGTATGACTAGTAATAAAACTACTATTATAGAGCAGAGAATAAAAAACTCTCTTTTGAAATAACCAGCTACATATAATTTTTAAAAAGGATAAGACATTAAGATTTTTTTTTTCCCCACCAAACTATATATATATAAAATTTAAAATTCAAACTAAAGACTCTATTCAGCAGCCCACTATATTACTGAGGTTTCTGCTTAAATAGTGTCTGGGACAGGACTATGGATGTCGCCCCTCTGAGAGCTTCTAAAAAGCCCACCAAATAATCCTGCCCAACTCTCGCATTTAATATCATTCCAGATGTATATCTCCATGGCCAAACTGAACTCTAGTTTGTATTTATAAAATGTCAGTCAGTGCTATAAATAAAAAACTTCAGCAAGTACTGCGGACCCTTCTCAGCACAAAACAGCACAGAAATTTAATAAAAGGATCAAAATAGAAAATTAATACTACAGAATAGTACTGCATACTCCAAGTCATTCATCTTTAACACTATGCAGTCACCTTATGTTTCCTAGGACAGCGATAAAGATTGGAAAGTAAAGACAACTATCACTGTTTTATTTCTAATTTTAAAGAATAAGTTTAACTGAATATTCAGGATAAGAGAAACACTAAAAATGCAACAACCTTCAGTATTTGGTGTTAAATGCTCTGTTTGTCACTTAATATTACTTATCATTCTTGTTTCCTGGTCTAATACCAGCATGACTGACATTTTTCAATTTCCATGTCAAGTCTATAATGCTTAAAATATCTTGTGAAATACAACACACCTTTTTCAACTTCTAAGTTATCAGCATAAAGAGAACACAATGCCTGTGTCATCAGTAACCTTGTATGTAACAAAAGGGTAAAACATCCAATGTTCTTCCTTTTTCCCCAATTGTTTGATAAATTAAAAATTGCAGGCACTGATCATCAGTTTTCCAAAATTATCTCATCTCTATCAACTGTCTCAAGTGGGGGAATAAGTTTTAGAAATTTGCATATCGCAAATCACATATCGCAGTGCAGAAATTTGCATATCGCAGTGTAACCAACTGGATCCACTCTGACATCTTTTGTTGCTAGATGATGCAACTCTCCTTTTATTCATGCAATTACCCTCCTGCATGAACCCCGTTCTTCAGTAATGTATCAACACGTGAAACTCAAAGCCCATTTTCACTCCCCAGTCTGGACTTTAGCAATCAGTCCTAAAAGCAGAGACTATACAGACAAGTCCTCCTGCCATCAGTCCAGCGTTTGCTCCTTGAATGGCTGCCAGTAAATCGTTCCACTTCAGTTTTCTGGTTTATACTTCAACTAAGTGGTTGAATACACTGAGATACAGCACATTAAATACACAAGCCTGACTGGCATCACTCATTTTTTTCATAGTGTAATAACTAAGGTTCCTTTGGAATCTAATAAACAACTTCACCTACTTTTCCCTGACAAAAAAACTCAACAGTCCCACTTCCATTAAAGGCTGTTTTCCTATACCTCATCAATTGACTCTAAGTGGTTTATGGTCCATTTTCACCCTACCTTACCTCCAGCAGCCTAAAGTAACTATCTTGTTGGAGGATGCAGATGGCCAGGACAACAGGAGAAGGAAAAAAAAAAAAAAAGGAAATTAGAAGAGAGAGATCATTTTCCTCTCAAAGAATACTCATTTAACCTTCATGCAGAAGGAAAAGCTTGTTGAGGGCTTACCATAGCAGTGTGTTTCACACCCAGCAGCTTATCCCGTAAGACAGCCATGAGCCTGCAGACCAAAAATTTGGTCTCTTGCATGCAAATAGGATTTGATCCTGAGCAGGGCTGAGTACACTGAACTCCTTGGAGACTTCAAATAAGTGAAACTAGAGTGGCTGAGGGTTTTTTTTGTTTGGTTGTTTTTTTAAAATACATAGCACTCCCTAAGGCCTATTTTCTTGCTAACTCCTAACTCATTTTCACATGTATTCTACTTGTCTGCACTATGTCACTCAATATCAAACAAGCTGTCTAACCACCTGATACAAGATAACTGCTCCTAAATATGTTTCCAAACTTTTTTAAAGTGCATGGAAAGCATTTAGAAACTAAAAAGCCTCCTAACAGTCTCTTCCTTTGACTCTACAATCAATTGTGAACATCCTCCACCTCTACTCCTCCGTCTATCTCAAAATGGGTCATCTGTTTCAGGGTAGAAAGTTATGTTTAGGAAGGAAGTCTCATGCAGCTTAAAACTTGGCCAATATGATTCCTTTTTCTCCTCATTCCACCAATTGAGTGTAGCTGGCTGAATGTCTTCAAAGGTGCAAATCTATCAGGAAAAATTATTAGCTAATGCTGTTCACATGGTGAGTACAACTACTTCCACAGCAAAGTTCAAAAGAAGTTGAGCAAACACCCCTAGCAAAAACACTTTCTCAGAGTTGACTTCTGAATACCTGAATGCTGCATTATAAAATCTTTATTGCACGGTGATCTTAGTGACACCAATGACTAACTGCCACTGAAATGAAAGAATATAATGTGACACTGTTAATTGCAGCATAAAAAAAAATACATTTTAGGAAAACGTGCACCTTGAAACACCATGCTAGAAATTAAAAGCTCTTCCTAGCAGCATTAGGTAAACAACAATGAAAGCTGAATTTCAGCACAACTTAAAGGAAAGTAAAAACTTATTACAATGTAATTATTATTACTAAAATAAATAGAAAGGTATTGTATCTGTTTCAAAGCTCCAGGTGTTCTGTAATCTTTCCCTACTGAAGTCACACTACTTAAATTTATGTTAGCTGATGACCTAACTGCTTCAATTTTTGTAGTGCATTGAAAAAAATTTGTAAGACAAAAAATTCTGTGCCATTCTGTGTCAACATGCAGACTCCAGCCATGATCAGATCAACAGGACTGGCCTTTGTCTAGGACAAATTCTCATTCCTTAATTAGAAATCTGTTAAATTTCATGAACACATAGTAAAATCTCACTATGCCAACACACAGCGCACTGCTTTTGGAAAGTGGTCTTCTGAAGTTCTCCAGCTTTTATATGAGAGGTTGCTTTTACTGCATGGTTGTATCTGATAACTCAGAGTTTCGCTTTTTTATGTAGGCTATCCATAATTTCACAACATACACATAGGTTATAAAGTGGGGGGTTTTTTTAGATATACAGACTTTGCACAGAACCAGGATCCTCTGCAAGATACACTGGAAGGCATATGTATTCCACTTTATTGCTTCCAGTCTAGCCAGGGTGAGACTTTATAAGAACCTTAAGAGTAAAGGAAGTGATCAACCAACTGTGAAAGCCAAACAAGGTAATCTTTCCAGGCTCCTCAAAAAAACCCAAACCAACCAAACAAACAAAAACCTTCACAAAGATGGGAAGACAATAAATTTTCTAACAGGTTTATTATGTAAGCCAGCTTAGTGAACTGGAAAACAAACCGGAGTCAAAAAAGACCAAGGGAAATGTGAAGAACACCTCCTGTCTCATAACTAACCAGCTGCCTATCCTCACCGAGGTTATATTTCAGTACTATTTCTAACACTGAATGGCAAAGCAGCAGAAGTCAAATATGCATTAACATGTAAGCCTAGCTTGCAGCTTTTGGCTTCAGTGACTAAAAAGCTGGAAGTGTTAGGGAAGGCGGGTGTATAACAGCAACTGGGATGAATGTAGATAGCAGCTCCTCTCCAATGTGTGCAGTAACACAGCATTTCTAAGATAGCACTCTGCAGTCACAAAAAAGTGGAAAAAATGAGGAAAATCTTGAAGAGCTTGCATCACTGCTGAGCCCCAAAAGCTCATAAAAGCTTCTGTGGCCCAGCAGCTGTGGAGGCCGTTTATCTTGTTGAAATGAGTCTCACGGGAGTGCACTTAATTTAAATCCCTGAAGTTAACACTATTATAAGACACATTTCCTCGATGATTAAAAATTAAATACACAAGTATTTCAAAGCTTTTGAAATAACTTAGAACTAATGAAGGACTAATTGCTTCACTACATGTCTTCATATTATAAAAAAAAGGTGTCAACTGTCATGTCAACTTTTGCATCAGTTAATTACACGTTTTCCATCAGTCATTCAAAGTCACAATTAAAACATGAGAATATTATTACAATTAGATTTCTGTTTTAAACAAAGAGACAACTGAAGGAAGTGTTAAAACTTGGTTAACTTTAATCTGACACAATCATTACCACCATCTTAAAAATCAACTCCATGGCTGCTTGGCTGCTGAGGCTTAATTCACCATTAATAAATTGGTTTTTAGCAAGGTATGTCCACAAATTCCAATTAGTTTCTTCTTATATTTTGAAGTACCATAAGAAAAATCTAGTTATCAGATTAATAAACATTGAGATTCCTTGTTAAAAAAAGTTTAACTCATTAAATTAGCAGGCAACCACTACCTCTGTTTGCATGGAAATAAAGACCAAGCAGGACTGGGAAGAGGTACCTTCATCATGTCTTTTACCTTCCATATTGATTAGGGAAAAGCCTGCATATCATAAGTATGAAGACAGTATGTAGCAACTGCACAAATGCCATTTGTGACCTAGTTAGTGAGAAAATCCCTAAACAGCTGTATTGAACTGAGTTTCTTACACAATTAGTTTAATTTTTCAACTTTTTTTTTTCTCAAAAAAAAGCATAAGGACATTACAACAGCTCTATCTCAGAAGCTTCCCACATACAAATGCGGAATTACAAGAAAAGGCTAGTTTACTAGATCTAGAGCTGCTACTCTCTGGCTCAAAACTAAAGTTATTGCTTCAGCAAGGCTAGGAAGTCAAATCAAGCTGACATTAAACAGATACTGGAGAGAAAGAGCAGGAGCTGTTCCAGAGATAGTCAAGGGATATAGTGCAGGGCAGTATCTCAGACTTTGAAGTATTCCCTCCCAGCCTTTTAGAGAATGAAATCCTTACACGACAAACAAAAAAAAAAAACCCCTGAGAACAAATCACACTCAAAACAACAACAGAAAAATCACCACCACCACTACAAATATATCAAAACATAGATGTTTATTTACAGAGCCAAACCTATTTTTCATCCAAATGTCTTATTCTAAAACAAACTAACATTTCTGCAAGAACACAAACAGCAACAAAACTGAAAACAAGTGAATCTCACCCAAGCCACCTGAAAATAAGAAGGAAAACTCATAACAAAGGCTTCTTTTGAGTACGCAAGTCCTATGACTTAACATGGAAAGAAAGGTACCCTGTGGTACCGCAGAACAAACAGTAGATACGTTTAAAATGTTAGGATTGTTGGAAGTCCCAGAAACTTTTGAGAAACTTAATTTGGTTATTACCCAAGAAAACAGCAGCAATTGGATCCAGATGTTCCTTAGGCTGCTAAGGATTATTTTTAGAGCAGAGTCCCTGGGGATTACCACATGCCTGGTCAACTACCAGCACAGCCCAGGCAAACACCATAACTGACAAGGACCAGACACTAATACTGTATTTTCACAAGTTCTCTAAAGGGCACCTTCAGTTTGACCACAGAAATGCATAAGGACAGGGTATACTTGAGGAGTAATGGAAATTAGAACCTGGATATCAAAAAGACTCCTGACACCATTATTAATTATATATATATTTTAAACTAAAACAGCTAGCTTTATTTCCAGATCTCCAAGAGAGAGTATTGCAGCTTAACTAAGACCATGATTCCACAAAGCAAAGGCATTGCAATAGCAAAGACAAATCAAGTGGTTTTTAGATTTCTAGCACAAACATTTCTGCCTTTGCTATATTGAATTCTATACCTCTCAAGTTTCAGTTTGTACATGTCTGAACTAAGTCTATGAAATTACCTTTCAAAAAAAGGAAGAAAAACACCAACAAAATAACCTTCAAAAATATCCTCCTTCACCCCCAAACAACACATTGCACTCCCTGGAAGATTAAAATGAAAAAGAAAGGACTTGAACTGCCAGTCCTGTCAGGCACCAGGACCCTGGAGCCTTCAGTATCTCAATACAGGCAGGATTTAGAAGACAAACAAACAAGTCAGGCTCCTGCTCCCACTCACTTGGCTGCTAGCAGAATGGCCAGAGCACAAACCCATCCGATGCTAAGCCACAGCATTAACCTCCTCTCCAGGAAGATGCAGCTGCATGACAGGCATAACCTCAGCTATAGGCAAGGACAACTTCACCCTGTGCTGCCAGCGATGCATCACTCCGGAGCTACACCTATCGCTTGCCATACACAGCAGAAGGTCAGTCAAGCAGAGATCTGCTTTGAGGAGAGAGATTTAAATGAAACACTTTTTCTATCAGCACTGAATGCATCCTAACCTTCAGTGAGTTAAGATGAGTGCGACATACTCCACTTGGAAGAGTCACAGGGGCACCTCTCACTTCAGAACGACTTCTTGCCTCTTCAGAGCTTTTACAGATTGCTCCTCACACATCTCAAGCGTGGATCCTTTTCCACTGCCATTTAATTCCCTGGAATGAACTTTCAATGTGATGGACATGAAAAGGAATAAAAAATTACATCATGTGCAATTGGCAAAAGGGATGTGAACTCACAGAATGCTGCTGCATATGTACTTCTCCTGCATATCAGATCTTGAATTGCAGTCTGTCCTAGATGGGACACACTTGGTAAGGACAGCCCACCCCACTCTGCAATTCGTTGCTCTACAGAATACCTGAACATACTGAAGTCAGCCTTCACAGAAACAGGACACTTTTTCCACGCTGCTTTCTATAGCAAGGACTTTAGTCTCTGAACTAGACGCAACAATGGAAAACCCTCCACACATGCCCCCATACTCACAACCATGTCTAACTGATAAGGCAATAAACATTAGCAAGCAGAGGTTGTTCTACATTTTAACCTATCTCCATTTTAAATCAGCAGAAAACAATTTTTTTACTGTTTGTACATAAGAAACTTGCAGGCATTAGTTCCATGAGATGGTAAGATTTAACCTTAATTGAGATCGTTCTCTCTAACACATGATCTTATTTCACCATTACCTGAAGCCTACAAGCTGCTCAGTTGGCATTTCCTGCTGGTGCTTAATTTGAAACTTTAAAAAGGCTGAATTAAAAAAGTCACCGGAGGGTGGAGGGTGGTAGGATAAGGCAGGGAAAAATCTCTGGTGTAGGTGACTAAACACATGACAAGTTTAGACACTTAAATTCCTCAGTACACTCTCAGTCATTATCTAACATTTTTGTTGAAATAAGACTTTGAAGTCAGAGACATAATTAGAAAAGCTGTTCTCACTGCTCTTCTCGTGCTTTCCTCATGTATTGAATAAGTTTTCCTGAAAAAAAAAAGTGTAAAAAACACGAAGAAGCTTTAAACACTAAACTCTGGCTCTGTTTAGAGCTAAAAATTATTCATTTTATCTTCAAATATGATGCACATTCACTGAGAGGGTGCAGTATGTAAATTACTATGAAATATGCTCTTACTTCGCAACTTTGAAATGAAGGAATTTGAATTGCTTTTGGAAAATATGTATTATTTTTGTTAGTATGGTCCGAAAGAAAAAAACATTTTTAAATTTGCATGTAAAGTAATGTTCATAATTTGAGGAGCTGAAGTGATTTTTCTCTTCTGTTCTACTTGTCTTCCTTCTCACAATACACTATTACCAACCCTGGCCGGGAGCAGCCCCCATCCACCCATCCCATGGTTCAGCAGGGTATGATGGTGCCAGATACACGCAGTGGACTCTTCAGAGAAAAACCGTATAGTTCTTCCTGCTGCCAAGGAAAGCAGTATATTGGGACAGCTCAGTTCTTTCAGAAGTAAATTTGAAAAAAATCCTTTGAAGTACAATCTGACAGCTGCATAAAATCATTTCTTGAAACAACAAAGAACCATAGTTAAGATGCCTGTAAGAGACAGAGCAGCAGTCCCAGCCCTGGCAGCAATCTGTAGCTGTCTCAGAGCAGTGGCAGGGTTGGGGAGGGGCTGTTAATTCCCTGAGGGGGCACAATCATTGTCCTTTTTTTTTAGTTTTTCTGTTGGGAATAGGACAATCTAAAATAGGATGTTAGATAAAAGACACTGGTGACAATTACCTATTGAAGGGAAATATCTAAATATTAGAAAATTCTTGGATATATACTCTGATGACTGATGCTGCAACACTTATGTTGATGAGAGTTTTGACATCTACATTTACAAAACCAGTCAGATGACCCTCCTTTTTAAAAAAAAAAAAAAACAAAACACAAACAACTTCAGCGTGCAAGTCATACAAGTGTTGCCAACAAGAGCTGCCAAAGAGGTATGTTGAACCAGTGCTGGCTCTACAGAATCCTGGAAACTGGAGATATATTAATCCAAGTGGTTTTCATAAGCTGCAAAAACAAAACTGACGAAGGGAAGAATAGCCAAATGGATGTATTTCCTTACTGCTTCACAAGTTAAGAACCTCATGACACCAGAGCCAAAAAAGATTAATCAATCTTTACAAGAAACCCAAAAAAAGGCACCCTTTTGCTCTTTTTTATAAAACTGAAAAGGCATTAATAGTTTATTCCATTAAGATAAAAAGTCAAACTCAATAGATTAAAAAAAAAATTTCCTTGTGGCTACCATTGGCTTAGGTCAGTAGGAGGTATAATGGAAACACTGTGTTCCATAGGACTTGAGATGACCAGTAGCATTTTAAACTCTATGTCATCCAATGCTGCTCAGAGCTTAGGCTGCATGTTGGAAATGAAACGATTCCCAGTGTCTTATAGCGCCTGTACATCTACAATTGCCACTCATATGAAAGTGAGGTTATAAGTAAAATTAAGAGAAAAGCATTAAGTACATAGCCTGTGCAATAAACCACGTTAAATTGCCATGCAATGTTTCCACTAGCAAAACTAGCTTTCTTGTAGTGGATTGACTTACTCCATCTACTATTATTCAGTAACTTGAATTTTACAATCTATGAATGAAGTAAGAAAGAAACATACTGAGAGAGACTTAATAAATTAAGCTGGATATATCCCCCCAAATAATGCAGCGCACAGATGTTGGAAAAAAGGCGAAAATACATGTTGGAAAAAAGGCGAAAATACATGTTGGAAAAAAGGCGAAAATACATGTCATATACAAGAGTAATGAGGTGGAGTTATGTAAAAATAGATCTAAGATAGATCATTCAACTAGCCTTCTTAAAAATCGTAATAATCAATACAAGAGCTTTCTCAACTTGCTTTGTTTTTAATTAGTAAGTGCTTTCAAATAAACAGCATCAAATAAGCACTATCATTTCACATATTTCCTCTGAGAACAGTTTCAAAGATCTATTTATTGCTAAAGAATAAATTCAGTGACAAAAGATCAAAATAGACAAAATCAAAAATACAGACTTTTTTCCATTTTGATTAGGTAAAACACAAATACACACCATGTCAAAGGTCATCCCTCTCCCTCCCCCACAAAAATCAGCAACTCCTCACAAAAAAAAACCAAGCCTGCACTATTTTCTGTGTTCATTGATATACCCAACTGCATCTACTGACAACTTTTTTAATTCTTTTTTTTTTTTTTCCCCAAAGAAACATCTGCTCTCTGATGTTTGGAATTATAATCTACAAGTATAAGTCTTCAGTGTCAAGGGAAGTAATGCCAAAAAGCTGCAAGTAATAAATGGTATTTTTTGTGTTTGGCTATCAAAACTAAAATCTCACCCATAAACATATAATTTGGACTTTTATCAATCCAGTCCTGAGGTCTGCAGATGAGAAAATACCGGCCAAACCCTCATGCTACAGAATTTATTAAGGACTTTGAGGTTTATTGCAGTGGAAACAAGAGACCATACTCTATTTACTTCAGTTTTAGTAATAGAGTTTGCATGCACATAGTGAGCAAGGTTTAGCCTATATTCATAATTGCCACATTCCCCAGTGTTCACTGCAGTTGATTCAAATCTGTATATTTTTCAGGCAAATCAACAGAATATTATGCATTTTACCAACTTTCTGGACTGATCCACAGAAATAAGGTGTGTAGTTCCTTAAGAGAACAAGGTTACTTTTGTACCATAATGTTAGGAGCTACATGACCCTGTTTGTGAGCTAAATCATCTGTGTGCCCATGTTGGTGTTCTGGCACTTCCTGCAGTAGAGAAGCAATTCTGAGAACAATACACAACTGCAGCTCTGCATTATTCCTTGTTACAGTAATTAAGCCTCATCCTTCCCCTTAATACATAAATAATGAACTTCTGAAAACTTTGTGAAAGTAAAATGAACACAACCTTAAGGGACATTTCTTCATATACATTTAAGTTTACTGGAAAACCAAACACGGATGGCACTAAAACAGTCCCAATTTGACTAACAAATTATCCTTTTAACAGGAAGGCCTATTTGCTTCCAGCAGAGTCACATTTAAGAAAGACCCAATGTTGTGTGCCCTCACTGTGTAGAATTCCTTAATCTTTTTAAAGTGCAATATTTTAATCTATGATTGTTACTGTGCAATTAAAATAATTCTAAAAGAGTTATCACACCATATGTGCAGAAGGAAGCAACTAAAGTTCACAAGGGCAACCTAAGATTTTTCTACTTTTTAACATTTGAGACCTAACTTTTAAAAAAACCTGCAAGGCTGCAGATCAGTTTTTGACCTTGATGTTATAAAGATGAAAGATTTTTCCTAATACGTATTCAGAGTTTGCAAAATACCTATATTCAACTACCTTCTACAGCACCGATTAGAGACAAGACTCTCTACATTATTTGAATGCTACTGTATTCCGCAGATGAAAGCTTGGAACAGTGAATAGATCACATAGCTTCAAGTATCAGATTCATTTTGAGATGAGCACTCTGGAGCAAAATGCCCCAAGAAGCTGGAACATATCGTCTTGACAAGTGACAGACATTGATCAAGTACATCATCTCAGAGACCGGCAATTAGAAGGGCAGATGGCCCATCTAGCTGCTACCATTCAGGAGACAGACGCAAAATTTCCAAAGTTCGGTTTCCAGAACTTCTGCTTCTTAGAAGCATTTGAAACTCTCTTCAATGACTGAAAAGGAGATGCTTTGAGCTTGGCAAGAGACAACAATAATAAGGACAAACTGTGATTCCTGTTCCGCGAGCCTGTGTGGGGACATACGGTTACACAGGGAGCTGCTTTACTCCGCTGAATTCCCTTTCACAGATGACAGTTTGGGGAACGGCAAGGGAGCTGCTACTCGCGCTGTTGCACAGATGGATGGGAAAAGGACACAGCGGACATCCCATACAGCAAGCTGAATTAGGAGCTAAACAGAGCCAAGAAGAGGGTTTATGGTGTTTACTCCCTCTCAGTAAGAGAAAATAGCTGAATTTTAATTCTCAGGCTGAAAATAGCTGAGTGTAATTGAACATTCAATAGCAGTGCTACCAGATAGCTGCCAGGGCTCAATCTCTCCTCAGCCACACACTCCTGTTTCCCCTCGCTGCACTGGGGCTCTGCTGGCATAAATAGCACAGCCACGCAGAGGTCCAGGTTAGGGAAATGATTCAGCAGAAAAACAACTCATCAGCAAAGCGGTATCAGTTAGTCACCTCCCTGATTTGCCTTAATGGATAACGGTACAAATTCCATTACCAATAGGAACGGAAGGAAGTGATATGATGAGAAAGCGGAAGGGAGAACAGGGGCATGGCTGCTCAAACCAAAACTTCCATCAGGAGCTATTTGTCCTGGTGGGCTTTCAGCTGTACCCCTGCTTAGTCCTGCTTGCTTCTGAGCCAGGGGAACTTCATGTGTCTTAACCAGTCACACTGCAAGATATCACACCTACCTATCATACACCAAGGCAAAGCACACTTAGATGCAACATAGTGCATCCTTTGGGAGAGGACAGAAGGTTTTCAGGTAGGAAGCTGCAGCAATTCCACCATTCAGATAAAAAGGTCAGGAGACCACTCCTCTTACAGGGTCAGTTTAATGAACTGGGCAAAATTTTGTTTTACAAAGTGCAGAAATAAAATAGAAAGACATAACTACAACCTTGAGATTAAATGACATGCAAGCTAAGGAATGTCAAAAAATGTGTAGCTGTGCTCTAATAATTTCCTACACCCACAAACTCATAAAGATCTGGTAATCCTGTCTCGAATTATTGTATTTCAATAATGTTTCTTGAAGAATTTAACTTTGATGAGTGTTTGTCATGATGACTCTGGTCCAAATGCCTGATCAAAACTTTGCTTTTATCTATGCTTCTAGACCTCACACAGTTATATTCAAACCTAAACATCCCACAGTCAGAAACAAAATACATCATCTTGAATAAAAACTGTGTTCAGGTGATCTTTCCCACCTATATCTACTTAACATCAAGAACTGTTAATGTTTTTGTAAAATATTTTGAGATGCCATATATACATACATACACATATATATAAAAAACGGCATAAACCACACAGTAATTTTAAAGGTTTAAAATTTGCTATCTGGCCATCCTACAAATGCGAACATTAAAGAAATTTCTTTATTCCCCCCTCCAACATTATTTTTTTAATTTTTGAAAGTACCTTCTCTTTTGGCGGGCCTACTCTTGATTTGGTTGTCTGCTGGCAGACACTGTGCAGATCAGTCTAGTATTACAATACTGGTATTTACACTAGTGCAAACAAATAGCAGAATAGGACCGAGCAGCTGCTTTCTCTTAAGTTCCTATGCAAATGAAAGATAAGAGCTCAGCCATGTTAGGCTCCTTGTTCAACCACACAACCCAGAGTCAGTCTCTTCAAGGTAAAACTGCCTTCAGCTGGCACAAATCCCTGTGTCTTATTCTGGCTTTAAGGGTCTTTTCACTGCTAGAGCTGTCAAATTAGTGACAGTTCAGTATGGCTTGTTGATGTGCACCCTCAAAAAAGTATGAACAAGGCTGAGACCATCCGATCTCATTTTTACTTCTTATACTGTTCTGAACTGTCGTACTGGATGTGTTTCTTTCTAACACTTCAGGGTAGTGAGAACTCCACAGTGGGTCTGAGAGGTTCAAGATAAGTTCATTAAGCCAATTTGTTAATGATCTCCATGAATTGTGCTCCCATTTCTTATGAGGTTTTGTGTAATAGATTTTATAAAATGTTGATGAAAATCTAATTAGAGCCAAAGGTCTCTGAAAGATTTTTTCTTCTTCCCCCTCCCCCTTTTAATTATGAATTGTACAGCTCAATGTATCTTTCTTTGACCAATTATCTCAGTCCTTTGCAGATCTTCACAGTTTTACGTATATACACTCGGAGTTAAAGAAGGCAGTACGAACTGAGCCAAACTATCCGTAGCTTTAGAAAGAGAAGTTTTTAGTTTGTTTTGGTTTATTAAATTATTTTTGGTATCCTGAATACATACATACATATGTTTCTGAATTCATATATATTCCATGATTTTTGTATTTAAATTGCTTTAGAACACAGAAGACGCAAGAAGTGAAAACGCAACAGATAAAAATGTTACTATTCAAAGATGCATTTCAAGGATGTCTCTATGTAGTTCTTGCTGTTACTGGCCCCAATAGCTGAAGATAAGTCCCAGTACAAAGTCATCTTAGTCATTCACCCCTTCCTCAGGCCATAAAATCTGCACCTAGCTTCAGGGTGGATATCAAAGATTTCAAACATATCCTGTGGCTCTTCAAAATCTCACTGATGTGGTATACACATCACATAAGTAATCAAATTGGTTTTAGGCAAGTAATAGACCCCTTGTTAGGTAACTGTTCTGTGAGTATATACAGGCCAAAGATTATTTCAACATGGAATGTACATGCTTCATTCATACTCCCCGTGCCCTCTGAATTTATTTTAAAAAGAAAGAAAAAAAAAAATTACTTAGGAATCAACTCAATTTTACTTCTTAAAAGATAGAGATTCAGTATCTTTAAAATACTGACCCATTAGATCAGTATTTTGCAGTTGATTTATGTATCATCAGCTCAAAACATGATTCACCAATGCACATATGTATGCTGTGAAACACAATTACTTCATGTTAATATGGAGGAGAAAGGGTTCTTTATTACATAATTCTGTATGCCATCTTACCAAAAATAGAAGCACAAAGCAATTGTCTTCAACTCTTACACCTTGCTTCTAAACATGCAAACACAATGACTCTTTAAAGAACACAAATTCGTTTGGGCCCTCCCTGAATTACATCTGTGCCATGTTTTTCCCACCCACCTGAAAAAGCTAGCTTGTTCAGCAGGTTTAATGATGAACAAACTAACTTGGCTACTAAATAGATTCTTCGAAATATCCAAATTCACATTTATAATAATAAGACTGCTGTATTTGTATTAAGTATGAAGAAACAGAGGGAAAAGAACTGCAAGCCATTACACCTCATCTAAACAGTATGCAAGATGTCAAAGACCTCAAGGGACCAAAATAATTAAATCAATTTGTACTATGATTCAATAGAAACAAATGACAAATAGTTTCAGCTGAAAGGAACAAACAAATGTACCAACAGGGATCCAAATCCTGAGGTCTTTGTTCAGTCGAAATCTGGCAACTCCCACTGAGATCAACTGACTTTGCTTGAAGATGCGACAACTTTAAATTGAACAAGGCCTTTAGGATTTTCTCTGTGAATAGACTCTATACAGGAGCATCACAGAGACAGAGCTGTATGTCATAGCGCATAATACACTGAATACAAGTTAACAATAAAACACTGTCACATAAAAAGTGAACGCTATTTAGGTCAGCACTAAGTATGTAAAATAAGCACAATTATCCAAGTCCCATGAGATCTCAGTCAGAGCAGGTGTGTTTTGGAGCAGCACACTTAGGAGATGGACAGATCAGAGAGAGTTCAGAGAAAAGCATCTGAGATGATAAAAGGTTTAGAAAATAAAAACACTACCACATGTTAAGAAAACTTTAGAAAGACAGTAAATGGAAAAAGGAAGACATTGCAACAAAGTTGTCAAGGTTCAACTAGACAAAATTATTTCCTAAACTACTTCTAGCATCAAAAACTCACTTGTGACATGCAGCAAAATAGATCATACTAATAGTATTCATCTACTGACCAAACATTTGCAGTTCAGCAGTAAACTTGAAAATTAAGACTATTACTTGGTGTTCATCTCCCATCTCATCCGAGCCACCTATTATACAGACTGCATAATACCACATTTTTCTGGAAATCACGCTACAGAATACAAAGGGTAGTAGACTGAAGCCTACTAACCTCTTTACTTTCTGCCATGCTATCCAGGGTTTTAAGATTTATAAGGCCTCAGTCATTTAAAATCTTTTTTAGCACATTTTTGAAGGTCCAGAAGGAACAGACCCATTACAGTAGAATATTATTTGAGTGCTGGAAAAACAGAGCCTTACATTTACACTGAACAAGTTCAGACTAACTCACAAAAATGGAATGACTCTGTGCTTTGGTGTTGTCACTATGCAATACAGCACCGTGACATTAACCCAGTCTACCTCCAGCTCAACACCCTAAAGAAACTGCACAGCCAGACCAGCACAGTCCTGCGTCTGAGCTAATTAAAAACAGAAAAGGGGGAGGGAGGGACAGAAGACAGGCTAATTAGATCAGAAGGAGCATCCCACTGACATGTCAATACCATCTCCTGGACTTTCACAAATCCCTCTGCAAAGAGATGCATTGCACAGTAAAACAGTAGAAATGCTCCTTTTCCAGGAATAAAATGATGTGCAGTGAGAAAGCTTATGAATTAAAAGGAAGTGAATGAGATACTGAATCCAAACAAAAATCAAACTGGATTCAGGCACTGATTTGAAGAGTCAGGGCAAGCAACCAGTGGAGGAAACTAGCAAGGGAGATGATTAGAAGACTTCAATTTTTTTTTTTGCTCCTCTTTACTTCAAGTAGCAATAACTTACAGACTAAAGGCATATAATAAGAGGTTGTAATAGCTTTTCTGCATCCTTCTGGCCTTTATACTTACTAACCTAAGTTAAAAATTTGATGCTATACTGCAGGTCTGGAAAACACATAGTCTTTGTTACATTGACTAGAATCATGGGTAAAGTGACACCGCTTTTTAAGTGCCCTTTCAACTGAATACAAGAATACAACTTTGTGTGGGAGTAAAATCAAGAACACTGCAATATGCATGATAGGAATAAACAGCAGCTGTCTACCCATACACAAAAGCCCATCACTAAATCATAGCACAGGACACCAGGCGGCCCCCTTCCCTTGCTGTAATTTACTTTCTATGCGTGGTAGCATGAAATGAGGAGATACTGGAGACCACAATGTTGGCAATGCACAGGCAAAACAGTTATTTCCCTGAGTGTAGATTAAAAATTCTATTATTTATACAGAAGTGATGACACAAGGCATTGTGATAATAAGACTATTTTAGGATATGTGCAACCCAAACAAAACTGCACTATAGCCATACTTTGCTACTTCACTGGAACTTGAGTGGCTGAAGTTTGTTACAATTTTTCTCAACATTTCAGAAAGTATTCTCTGTTTATTTTGTGCAGACTTATATTGGCACCCCCACTGGGATTTTAATTTGCCATGCTAAATTGGTCTGCTTGTCAAGTAGCTTTTCAGTCACCAAGCCAAGCAGGCGAAAAGCAGAGAAGCTTGCTCAGAAAAGCTGAGCACCTAACTCCCTCAGGCACACTAAAAAAAATTGTGCTTTTCTGCTTAGGTTAAACCAGAGCTGCTACAGGAAGAGCATTGGCCAAAAATACAGAGTTCCAAAGACTATGCCCTCTCTTTATTACGCAAGGTAGAGAAATGTGCTTCTTCCCAGTTCTTGACTTACTTCAAGCAGATGGTTGCACTATGAAAAGAGCAGAACAAACGGTTTTGTTTTCTTAGCAGTGTTTTAACTCACATTCATATGCGTAAAAGTCAGGAAAGAGCATTCAACACTCCCAAAGACTGGATCACTTATCCCATATTAATCATTTATGTTATTCCTCATTTCTATTTCTAGGTTCAATATTCAGAAAAAAATATATACTCTTATTCCAATTTGTCTTCTGGAGTAGTTTTGGGAAAATGACCAAGTATTTTTTGGGCAGTATTTTGTAACCACAAAGATACAATTCAGACTATATGCATCTTAATATGTACCTACTATGTGACAGAGACTAATCATGACATAGCTTATATTACCAAGTGACTGAGTGACAGCCTAAGTCCAAGTTCTAAGCTTGAAAGCTATACTCATAAAGGGAAATCTAGATTGAAAAATTTCCCATAGTCCTGTTCATATAATATTCAAGATTGGTAATAATTTCTTTTTAAAATTAAACCTGACCTCCTAAGATGTGATCAGTCTCCTAGTACACATCTTGTGAAACTACTTTCTCTATTTCAGTAAACGACTAAAGACTTTTTACCAAAAAAACATGTGTTCCATATTTCCTGGGGATGCAAATCAACAATTTTACAGTTCCTTTGACATTTCAAGTGCAAAATCGAAGGCTTGGATCCAAGCCTTTTATTTTTACCAAATTAAGATATTGCAGATCATTATCCATAAACATCTTTTGCATGATAAACATAACTCAATCAAGTCCTCTGACAAATCTTGCAAGACCAAAAAGAAACTCTAATTTCAATTATTTTAGATACCTGTACAGTACATACCATATATGCTACATATATATTAAACAAACATAATCAATTTAGTAAAACATGGAAACAGAATTTTCAATTTTCCCTTAACAGCCTTGTGGTAAGAAATATAAACTTCAGAAAACTATTAACCATAACTGTTAAAATACAAAAATAGTAATTCCATTCTTGCAAGTAGGAACTATGTGATTTAGGAAAAATAAACACATAATTTAGTATATGATTTTAGGTACAGACATCCAGTTTCTCCAATTTAGCATGACCACCTGCAGCCCAGAAAATCTACAAGATTCCGGTTGGCACATAGAGGCTAAACTGGTACCACCACAGAGGGCTTAGCAAGCAGGCTACCTAACATTTCATCAAGGCACTGGTCTTGAGATTGGACACACAAACTTCTTACCAGCTACAGCTCATTTTCCACTGTGCCTCATTACTGTTTCCTAGAAGAACCTCCTCTGCTTCTGACAATACTATTTCCATGTCATTTTTTATCTACCTACTGTTGTGCAGTTTCAAAAACAAAACAAACAAAGAAAATCACACTAAGCAAGCAAAAAAAACCCACACCCAAACTATTTCCCTTATAGCTAACCCTGTAGGGCAAGATCTGTAACAGCTGGTATTCCTGGACTTGCTAAACTCTCCAAAGCAAAATAAAACAAAAAAAATCAATACTAAAATGCAGTTTTAAAAGTTAAGGGACAAGCATCTGCCTTTGAATTTAAGATGTTTACTTCCCCCCACCACCCATTAAGAAATGCAAAATTTAATTACTTATAGTTCTGATTTATGTCCAACACTGAGAGAAGACCCAGAATATATATCCAGGCTTTTCTAAGATTCCAAGACACAGCTTAGATTTGTGCTCTCTTCTGCTAGCAGCTTACATTTTCATTTTAATAAGTATCTTACCTGTGTGCATTCACATGTATGAATGTATCATGGATAGTTCCCCTATTTTTATTAGATATGTTTGAGCCTTCTGCAAATTAGCAAAACATACACACACAGATGACCTATATAAAACAGGTCCAAAACTAGACAAGTCTGAAATCTCAGTGTAAAGGTGGGAAGAGGCTGACTCGTATTTTCTCCAAAGAAATACTGTTTCTCCTTTTTGTTGTTAGACATTATGTGTACTTATGCAACAGCTTCACCATGATTTTAGTAATTCAGCGCTAGAATGGCAAAGAGCCAGCTAATCAACATTGCTGCTGCTTACAACTATTCCCAGAAGTAACATCACACAACATTATCAGCTGATACTTTATTATTTTAAAGAATACCTGCTGGCACAGTATTGGTCCATTATTCACAAGATATGTCAAGTAACATATGAAGAATTTTTCAGTAGCTTTTTTTCCTCTTTTCCTGTAAAGTTCTCTTGACAAATTTTATGTACTTTGTAGTATACTGTGTATATGCTAACTATTATTTAAGAAAAAACTTAGAAATAAACCCACTTTTCAAAATACAAGAACAAAACCCTGACTAATCGCAAAAAACCTCTTTTCAGAAAGGAAAGTGCTTGTACTTCAGAATCCATAATTTCTGTAGGTCAGATGGGATGTTATAACAGTTTGAAATGAGCTTCTCAAACTTGAAGCTGGAAAACTACTTGTTAAGAACAGAGGAATACACAAAAACGAGCAATCCAGTACAAAAAGGCATATCCCAAGCTAAACAAAACCATGAAACATTGTTTGTACTGTTATCAATATTGTATTAAAGCAATGAAGATATATTAAAACACTGCAAAGGGCAAACAGCTGAAAACTAGACGGATCTCAATGGTAAAAGACAGCTACATTTAGACATACAGCTGATGCCAGTTTTTAAAGCCTAATTTTCAGGTTGCATTGAGCTATAGTATTACAGATAGAGCTCTTGCATATGATGGTTGCTCTGTAACCATTCAGAAGGTGAGTCACCCCTACACACAAAGAATCAATAAGATCCAAGGGTTCACAGTATTGTTACATTTTCAATTTCAGACCAAGTGTAAGTATGTGATCCTATAGCCTCTAGATTTCAAAAAGCCGTTACATTAAATCAAAACCCAAAGAAAGCAGATTAAATATAAATAAAGCATTTTAACGCAACTTTGAAGGAGGGCAAGTCTTGACATTTGCTTTCAGTTGTTCAACCTCTCACTCAAAACAAATGCAAAGTTTTCATGAGGGTAGGACTGCAAGTACAGCAACATCACTGTAGTAACTACTTCAGCACGTGAGGTGCTGGGGCCTGAGCTGTGGGCCTCAAGTTGCAGTTGACCTGTGGATAAGTCACAACCTAGCAGAATGTTTTGTTGTTTCTGGTGGCTTCGTGTTCCAGAGGCAGAACCTGGCCCACCTGTGTCTCTGTGGCTCCACCCTCACCCAGGTGGTCATGGCTGGGGTGGT